>CAIGQZ010032813.1:22605465-22628559 GCA_903798205.1 Danio tinwini | reverse complement strand
TAAAGGAAAGAGCAAAGAAACGAATAAATGAATGACATAACGAACGAACAAATGAATGAAGGACTGAACAAACAAACAATGAAAAAGGAAGGTTGGAAGGAACGAACGGCTATAGGAAGGTGCACTACAGAATGTTACGTTTACACATCCCTGCACAAACTGCATGTAAACGCATTAACCTTCTCACAACTAACTACTCTTGAGTACTTTTGAAAGGTCTAATTTTTACACATACTTTGAGTAATATTTACAACAGATACTTTTACTCAGCTTGTACTACGTTTTTGGGCAAGTAATGGTACTTTTACTTGAGTATGATTTTTCAATACTCTTTCCAATGATTTCACTGATTAAATTATATATTTTTCCACACTATGTCTTTAAAATATGGGAATTAATTTTACCTCAGTATTTTCAATAGAATTTCTGCGCTCGCCTGCTGCTAATGACAGCGCTAGCAGTTACACAGGTTTTCATCTCTTTTTACGCTTTAACAACTAAATGACTGCTTAAATCTATTTAACTGATTATATTTTAATTATATTACAACATTGATGTTGTGAAAAGGAACCATATGAAATTGAAAATATTCACATAAGGCCTTTACCGGAAGTTCAGCATTGGCTGAAAAACACTATCTGTGCATATAGCCCAATGTGTTATATTCAGGAAGCAGACACAACTCTGCATTAGCATACACATAAAACACAAATGGTGTTGAAATCCAAATCCTCTAAAGTATTGTTATTCTGAGTTATTTAGGGCAACCGGAGCCAAGAACACTTCCCAAAAAGACTATAATTTGAACGGCATCCGCACTTATGTTAGTCTTTTTTTTATTATTCACGGATTTCCATAATCCTGGACCAGGTCGTATCCTGAGCAGCTGCTGGTTATGGAGAAGTGGAGAGCATGAGACTGATTCATGTAAGACCCCAGTGACAGACGAGTCTTCGCATTGATTCTGAAGGGACAACCTGTACACCAGCCAGTGACCTCTCCCACCTGCAGCTTCTCCACGATGGACGTCCAGCGTTCTCCATTATCCAGCGCCTAGACTGCAGCTCTGCACAAGATGTTTGGCCATAGGAAAAATGGTAATGCCCAACCAAGCCTGGTTTCTCTCAAGGTCCTTCACTTTTGTCAATTGGTGAAGTTTTTTCCTCGCCGCTGTCGCTGTTGGCTTGCATGGTTCAGGACCTGTAGAGCTGCGCATCGATGGATTTGCTCTTCAGTGTTTGGGCTCTCAGTAGTGAAAATTAACCCAAACTGAACCAGTGGTGTAAAGTACTTAAGTAAATGAACTTCGTTACTTTACTTAAGTATTTTTTTGGCTACTTTGTACTTGTACTGAGTATAAAAAATATAAGCAACTTTTACTCTCTACTTTAGATTTTTGATTAAATATATCTCTTTACTCCACTACATTTGAACGGACGCTTACCGTTACTCATTACATTGTGATTGTGCGTGCAACAAGTCGGCATCTTTAGCTACCACGGCTAATTTGTTGAGCGGATTATGCAATATCGCCATCTGCAGGGTGCTGAAGGTACTGTATGCTATTTATGAGCTAAAACACGTGCAACACGGCTGCAGCCAGTGATAAAGTCGAAGCCGGCACATCAAGCAGTGCCAGCACTGATGATCATCCATGGCCTTATCTGTCTGGTTCAGCTCAGCTGCCAAAACTGACCTATTGTATAACAATATACAATGCAATACTTTCTCACACGCATTTGTACGCAGCACCTTATAACCTGTATATTTACAGCATATCTGTACATACAATTCAACATCCAGGTCTTTTTGACTGACTGCATCTCTGTTTAATGTTTAATGTTTATTGCCTTTTCTTTCTTGTATTTAATTTTGTGTTGTCACTCGTCACTTTATGTACACTGAAAGCTTCTGTTGCCAAAACAAATTCCTTGTGTGTGTGAAGCACACTTGGCAATAAAACTGATTCTGATTCTGAAAGAATGGCTCTTACAGGATGCAGTGTCTACTTTGTTTGCCACGAACCACGAAAATAAGTGCTTTTAAGAATTCATCGTCAAATTTGAGAAAACACATTGAGGTAAGAGTCTATTTAATGTTAATTTAATGAGAATTTAATTAAATTATGTCTGACTTTACAATGGTATTGTAAGCATAATATTACCAAAAGTTAATATAGTTACTGATATGGCAAAAACCACTGTGACATGACATGACTATATTTTAGCTTAATTTTTTTTGTGCAACGTGAATAAATGTATCACTGAAATTATAAATTTTGCATCAGATGCATTTAGCTGTGTTTGTCATGTATTTTTCATACAATTTAAACGTAGTTCACTAAATAAAAAATAACACTGCTCCTCTTTGTTTAATTTTAATACAGAGAAAACATCCTAATCAATTGAAAAAGTACTCAAAATAAAAATATTGCCCTCCTCTGAGACTGGGAGGTAAATCACATCAAAGTCAGCTCTGAATTTTATTTTACTCCTTTTTTTTTGGGGGGGGGGGGGGGGGGGGGGGGGGGGGGTGTTTTAGTTTGTGCCTTTTTTGAACATTTTTTTGAGTTTGACTGAGACTTTTTGTTCTATTTTTTATCTATTTGGTCCTGCCATTTTGAAACATTGAGGTGTTACATTTTATTTCTATATTAGGAAATAAAACCTTTCTGGGTGTTTTTTGAGCCTACATTCAGTATGAATAAAATAGTTAAGTTCTTTTAAAATTGGATACTTTAATACTTTTACTCAAGGATTTGGTGACTTGTAACTTATAATGGAGTAATTTTTACAGTAAGGTATCTGTACTTTTACTCAAGTATGGCTTTCAGGTACTCTTTACACCTCTGAACTGAACTAAACTGAACTTTAACACTGAAAACTGAACTTTCTATTTACTATAATCTTCTATGTGAAGCTGCTTTGACACGATTTACATTGCAAAAGCGCTAAATAAAGATGAATTGAATTGAATTATATCAAACAATAGTTCGGTTAATCAAAATAATTGCTAAATTTGTTGCTAGGTGCTTTTTGAAATAAAAAATGTTGCTAGGCAAGGATGAAAAGTTGCTAAACCTAGCAACAAAATAGTTTGGAAACACCAGTTATCACTCCGCGACAGCAGGAGGCGTAACAATTGGAAACTGATTTACAATCATAAAGGAAACGAAGAAGGAGCGTAGCTTCAGTTTCCGCTCAAATCCAGTAGTGTGGTGAGTCCGTTCATTCACTTTTATTGTAATTTTAATGCTTAATAAAAAGTTGTTTTAGGTTTATTATTGTGTACAGCCGCACTCAGTGTCATTTTAGGCTTCTCGGAAATCTAAAATGGAGAAAGAGCGAGTGTTTTGTCTTTGTAGTTCCTCATTGTTTAGTGTACTCGATCTGTCTCCTATGTGTTTATTGCAGTGACATTTTACCTCAGTTTATAAATCATGGACATCCGGCCGAATCACACCATCTACATCAACAATGTTAATGATAAGATCAAGAAAGAAGGTAAAGTCTTTCATTTGTACTGTAAATTGCGTCTATAAGTAGAATCAGCTTTGGCATATATTTATTTTAGTTTGTCTTTGCTCATTGAAGTATGTGTGAGTTTATTATTATAGCGTTTTCCGCAGTATTAATTGCTCCACATCAGTTTTAAAGTTAAGATTGGGGTAAAGTTGCTTTTATATTCGCACATTCTGACTGTCTACTTTATAATATAAATCCAGAAAAGTATTGGTTGTAGTTTCTAAATGAGGAAATCTATCAACAGCCAGTGAGCTATCAAAGTACAACATTGATTACAGTCGATTAAGTAGTGCTAATGTTGTTTTAATCATTTCTACAGAGCTGAAGAGGTCACTGTACGCCTTATTCTCGCAGTTCGGTCAGATTATGGACATCGTGGCTCTGAAGACCATGAGGATGAGGGGCCAGGCTTTTGTGATCTTCAAGGAGCTTTCAGCAGCCACCAATGCACTCAGACAGCTCCAGGGATTCCCTTTCTACAATAAACCCATGGTCAGTGCCACAGCCTCTATTCTTCTCAAGGAACTACATCTGATATGATATTTGCTTCAGTAAATGAAGCAATATGGGGCTTTTGATTGACTTTAAAGGGATAGTTCACCCAAAAATTGAAATGATTTACTCATCCTTTAATTGTTTAAAACCTTTAGGAGTTTCTTTCTTCTGATGAATGCCAAAGACAGTATTTTGAAGAAAGCTGTAACCATTGACTTCCATAGTAGCAAATACTAAGTGTAATATTAATGGTTAGAGCGTTCTTCAAAATATCTTCTATGTGTTCAACAGAAGAAAGAAGCTCATAAAAAATTTGGAAACCACTTGGGGGAGAGTAAATGGTGAGTACATTTTCATTTTTGGGTGAACTATTCCTTTGACTTTGTGTTGTTATTAGTTTTTTAAGGAGAAGTTCATCTACAGTGTTTATCTAATCACTCATATGTAGGGCCAAATGGAATCTGCAAATGTTTTTTGCTATTTCTGCTGAGAATTTTGGTAAAAATCTGTGGATTTCTGCAGAATTATTTTGGGAGTATCATAAATAAAAAAACCTGAATATGTGAAATAAAAAATAATATCTTTTTAACTTTTAATGTTTACAATGCAAAACCAATTAGATCCACTTTATTTGTTAAACAAATCAAGTCTCTAATATATCTACTTGAAGACAGAAAATATTACTGTACAAACTGCATTGTACATAAATCAGATGAACATTTTTATATTAGTCAATATTAATAATATTACTGTAATTCATTTAAAACTGAATAAATATAGATTTACACACATTTACTTAAGTAAATAAACAGAATTAATAACGGGCTATATATCTGCGGAATTTTGCGCGCGAAGATTCAGTGCATGCCTACTTATATGCCAAATGTTTTACATATTTTCTTCTGATAATCTTTACAGATGATGTATGAAAAACAAAAGCTGTTTGTTTCCACTGTAAAAAAAAAAGTGTATTGTGATTTTTATAAAATTAAAATTTTGAAAATGTAATATGCAAGTACGTACGCATAAGTCATACAAAGTCTACATTTATGATGCTTTATTGTGCTTTTATAGATCACTTGTACATGACGTCATTGCTGTGGTGTGAAATTTAGATGGAGCGCAGGAAGTAATTTGTTTCACAAATATATCCAAACTTTTAAATGTGATCATCATCAAATGTGAATCATTTAACAGCGGTAATGCATATTTTATTAGATATATAGATTATTACATCATAAAAAAACGAATACCTCAAACAACACGCATGTAAAATCCAAGCAAAACAATAACTTGCCATGCAATTACAATGTGCTGCAATGAATTCTGCAACTTGTTTGTTGTAGTATTTCCTATAAATTAAAATATCTTTTTTTCTTGTATGTAGTTGCTTATATCTACTCCCTTGTTGACAGGCAAATATTTAAGTTCAGGGGAAAACTTGCTATGTAATAAATTGCATGACCCCAAAATGAGCTACTACCCCATATCATATTAGTACTTGGACTGCCACACGCGCGCACACACAGAGATCATTCATTCTCTTTTCGGCTTAGTCCCTATATTAATCTGGGGTCGCCACAGCGGAATGAACCGCCAACTTATCCAGCATATGTTCTACGCAGCGGATGCCCATCCAGCTGCAACCCATCACTGGGAAACACCCATACATTCTCATTCACACACATGCACTATGGACAATTTAGCTTACCCAATTCACCTATAGCACATGTCTTTGGACTTCCCGGAGGAAACCCACTCGAACACAGGGAGAACATGCAAACTTTACACAGAAATGCCAACTGACCCAGCTGAGGCTCGAACCAGCGACCTTCTTGCTGTGAGGCAAGAGCACTACCCACTGCACCACCATGCAGCCCCACACAGCGATTTCCTATATAATTTTTTAACCCCCTTGAAACCTTTTTGGACTGATAGCTTAGTGTTTAAAGCCCCCCACCACCACCCCTGTAGTCAGTGTGCATTATATATTTGGAATGCTATTGGATGACTTAATTTTGTTTACATGCATTTTGTAAATATTATAGATGCTTTACACATTCATTGGTTCCATGTACCTGCAGCGAATCCAGTATGCAAAAACAGACTCCGACTTGGTCTCAAAGATGAGAGGCACATATGGAGATAAAGAGAAGAAGAAAGAGAAGAAAAAGAAAGCTCAGGAACAGGCAGCCAATGCCAACAAGAAGCCGGCGGTGAGTAGAGATGCATCATGTTTGCTGAGGCATTGTAACCAAAAAAATAAATTGCAAGCTAATTTGGCTGTGAAATGTTTTAATAAAAAAAAAGCAGGTCAACTGAGCAAATTGAGCTTCAAGATGTTTTTTTCCCTGCAGGGAGCTGTAAACACACAACCTCCTCCACCTGCCACAGTCCAGGTATGTTATGTGATTTACACACGTGTTTTGTGATTAGCCCCTTTCACACATACAGACCTTTCCGGAAAATTACCGGCAATTTTCCGGAAAGGTCTGTATGTGTGAACAGGCCCTTTTTGAAAATAATTCAATTCAATTCATCTTTATTTGTATAGCGCTTATACAATGTAGATTGTGTCAAAGCAGCTTCACATGGAAGTTTATTGTGAATTGAAACGGTGTCAGTTCAGTTTTCAGTGTTTAAGTTCAGTTTAGTTTAGCTCAGTTCAGTGTGGTTTAATAATCACTACTGAGAGTCCAAACACTGAGGAATCGAACTGAGATCGATGCGCAGCTCTACAGATCCCGAACCATGCAAGCCAGTGGCGACAGCGGCGAGGAAAGAACTTCACCAATTGGCGAAAGTGAAGAATTTAAAAAACCTCGAGAGAAACCAGGCTCAGTTGGGCACGACCATTTCTCCTATGGCCAAACGTCTTGTGCAGAGCTGCAGTCTAGGTGCAGTAGCTGGACCTCCGCAAAGAAACGTCTGTCCTTGGAGCATCACAGGAATCAGTCTTATGCTCTCCATCATGACCACCACAGCAGCAGCTCAGGATACGGCCTGGTCCGGAAACCTTGGGATCGTCTCGTCGCTGGTCTTGGATCGCATCAGTGGCACTGCATAGTCTGAGGGTCTCGAGATGAGTACCCCCAGGTGGAAATACAGAATAAGGAGAATAATTAGCGTAGCTGATTAAATTCGTTCCAGCAATTTTCCGGAAAGAAGTTGTAACATTACCGGTAACTTGCCGGAATGCTGCGCTGTGTGAACGCAGAAGGAAGACTGCCAGAAAGAGCGCATTCACGTCTAGAACGTGCTGACGTGAGACGTGTACTCCAGCCAATCAGAACACTCAGATGCATTCACATCCGCGCGGTTTATGAAAATAAAAGACTTTGAATACTTTTTCCAGACACATTTAGCTGCTAGATGTTAGTCAGATAACTTTTCTATGTTGCTTCTTAATGCCAACTGTGTAAAAAAAAAAGTAGTGATTAAAATATGATGCACACTGTTTGTTTTCCTTCAAGCTCTGCTTCAGTTGCTAGACATGTGTGGAGCCAGTGAGTGCCAGCACGCACGCATATTATGAACATCTTGACATGCGAAAGTGTTCCTCAGCATGTTTTCATCAAAGTAGTTCACAATACTTAACCATCCATATAATTTGTAATGTAGTCAAGTGTGTAAACCTTTAGCTGCGGTTTGCGTTTCTGCCTTTGGATGTCTCACAAAGCAGCTGCATAAATGCTAAAGCTTTAAATAAAAGTCAAACCTTCAAGAAAAGGCAGACCCCTTCTATGTTTACAAATACAAGCGCAACCGTCTATAGGTCATTTCTGGTTAACCAGTCAAACTCCGTTTACCCGGTGGTGGGTCCAGTGACGTCATCGACTTCCCCTTTAATTTTTAAAGGCCGTGGGTTGCGCAACACCCCGGAAGTGGCTCCGTTTGAGAGTGTAGAGCTATATTTCATGCACATATGCATCACTTCGGTTTTTATTTTACTGTACAAAAGTTATTTACACTTAAATACACAGTATACTGGATACCCGAGCTGGGTATTGAACATTGGTTTATTTTCATATCTTATAGTCATTGACTAATTTTAATGTAATGTTATGATGCCTAAAATGGAAAGGAGATAAAATAAGTGATGTAAACTCATGTTCCTATAGTTATTATCATCTAAAACTAAGCAAGAGCAAATATGTACTATTTAATATGAATGATCAAACAGTTATTTTCCCAGTATTCAGATGAATTGTAATAGTTTTGTCATATCACATGATAGAGATAAAATTCTTTTTTCTAGTGTTTGCTGCCCTCTGCTGGTTTCAAGCAGAACTGTCTGGAGTAGTCTAATTCTCTAAATAGATAATCTACACCCTTTCAAAAAAGCATTTTAGAAAAAATAAATAAAAAGGCGCTTCATGTTGAAGTGGTTCATCATAAAACAGAAAACATATCAAAATATTATTTATTACTTTCAGCAGTTTATGTAAATTCAAAGGGTTTTCTATTCAATTACACAGGAATTTTTCATTTATAGCAATGCATTAGGATATGGAAGCCTTTCAAAATTTGGTAGGTGGAAAATACATAAAAAAATGGTATAGCACCTCACATCAGTTGGAATACAATAACTTTTGCATAGATTATGGTAGAGACATTTTTCTTTTTTCCTCTGATTACACACGTGCAGGAACCACCAACATTATTTACAGCAACATAGACCACACAGAACCTAAAAGGTACACTTTCAAATTTGAGTTTATAAAAAAAAATACAAAAAGTGCCTCTTTCTTTAGGTGTTTATTATAACACAGACAACATCTACAGTTATTTTAAATACTTTCAATAGTTTTTATGAAAATTCAAAGGTTTTTTTTTTTAAATGATACCAAATTTTTGCATTTACACCTCTGCATGTGGATTTAGGAAGCTTTTAAATTTGGGTAGGCAAAATCCAGGTGGAAATCCCAAAATAGCACTAGAATTTAAAAGGTTAATGATGTCAGAATTTACCCGGTATTTTATTTTGGATGTGTGAATAGTGTTTTTCCGTAAAAGTTACTGAACGCCCGTCCCTGTGGGAACACCTTTTTTTTATGAATTAACTGGTTAAGTCATTCCGGAAGTATTCCGGATATTTACAGCTATCACTGTGTGAAAGGGGCTAATGTTTTTAGTGCTTCTGAAAATGCATTTTGTTTATCCGCGTGAATATGTAAGCCGGTGATGATTTTGAGTAAATGATTGTCTGTTGTTTTTAGGTCCCAGATAACCCTCCAAATTATATTCTGTTCCTGAATAATCTTCCTGAAGAAACCAACGAGATGATGCTCTCCATGTTATTCAACCAGTAAGTTTTAAAAAGAGTTTATACTATGTATTTTGGTAGCACTTTAAAATAATGGTCCATTGGTTAATGTATTACTAATCATTTTTCCATGTTAGTAAATACATTTATTATGGTATATATTCAACTTTGGTAATGTTAGTTCATGTTAACGCACTGTGCGTTAATGTTAACCAGCACAACTTTGGATTTTAATGCATTAATGTTGAACTATTATTAATAAATGCCTTACAAGATCATTCATAGTTAATATTAGTACTATGTATTAACTAATGGACCATTATTCTAAAGTATTACCTGCATTTTTACTATTTGTTTTTTACACTATGTATTTTTTGTGTGTATAGACCATTTTAATGTGGTGATGTCATTGGTCCATGAACATTTAACTATTTCCTAACTGTAACAAGAGTCAATTTAATACTAACTTGACGTTAAAACAACTGTCATAACATTATCAATATGTGGACTTTTTTTTTTTTTAATTCTCTGAAGATATGCAAATTTAGAAAATGTAAAACAGGAAATACATCAGGACCACTGTTATTGTTTACATTCCTTAAAATGGTCAATAGATATGATTTGTAATTTTAAATATAAATTTTTGTGTTGCTTCAGTATGGAAAACTTTAAATCCTCACTGAAGTTTTCCTTTTTATACATCAAATCGTAAGCATATTAAATGCAGTGTCTGCTGTTAGCAGTACAAATAACTTTGGTGAAAATTAAATGATAAATGTGAATAAAATAAAGTTTTGTTATCCTTAACTTTAAATAAATAATTTATCTAAATGTCATTTTTATTCAAATGATTAAATTATTTGGATACATGGATAAAACCTTTGTGGTGTGAACAATAGTTGAAATTATAAAGGTTTGAACAGACAATAAATTAGTATTTTGTTGCTGCACTTTTAATTTGTAATCAAATATTTTTTTTCTCTAAATGTGGCTGACAGGATCTTTTGACGTATAATCTATTGTTAACAGTTTTATTACATTTATTAACAAGTGTCTTCGGTAAATCAGGGTAAAAATGTGACCATTAGTTATTTATGATGCAAAAAACGGTAACACTTTAAAATAATGGTCCATTAGTTAAAGTATTTACATTATATTAACTAAACATGAATGATCTTATAAGGCATTTATTAATCATAGTTCAACATTAACTAATGCGTTATTAAAATCCAAAGTTGTGCTTGTTAACATTAGTTAATGCACAGTGAGTTAACATGAACATTTAACTTAAAAAAACATTAACTAATTCCTCTGGGTGCTCCCGTTTCTCCCGCAGTCCAAAGACATGCTGTATAAGTGAATTGGATGAACTAAATTTCCCGTAGTGTATGAGCGTGTGTGTGAATGGGTGTTTCCCAGTACTGGGTTGCGGCTATAAAGGGTATCCGCTGTGTAAAACATATGATGGAATAGTTGGTGGTTCATTCTGCTGTGGCGACCCCTGATGAATAAAGGGACTCAGCAGAAGGAAAATAAAGGAATGATCATTAACTAATGGACCAGTATTTTAAAGTGTTACCCAAAAAACAAATAAACCAGACATATTCTTTGTTTACTCATTGGCATTATTTTATTTTCTAGGTTTCCTGGGTTTAAAGAAGTGCGTTTGGTCCCTGGAAAGCATGATATTTCGTTTGTGGAGTTTGAAAGCGAAGCTCAAGCCGGAGTGGCGAAAGATGCACTTCAGGGGTTCAGAATCACAGCCACGTGTGCCATGAAGATCACATATGCCAAAAAGTGACCTGGCAAACAATTTAATGGACTGTAACTGAGGATTATCACTGAGTGTATCCTCGACTTTTGATTTGTTTTTGTCTTTTCCATTAGTTGTAACTATTATTTCTTTTTTCCTTTTTTTATGGATCTTATTAGCTCTGAGGATATTTTGACATTTCAGGACATGGAAAAGTTCTTTTTGTACTGTGAACTGAAAAAGTTAGCCTATAAAATAAATGCCACCTTGCCCTTCCATATAACTGACATGTTATTTTCTGCTTTGTCTAAGAGGCGTTTATGCGACCTTAGGTTTGCGGTCACTTGTTTGTTGCACAATTTGCAAATTGTCTAGTTCGTATTAGAGATCTGCACGCTGGCTGTATAAACACACACACACACACACACACAGACAGCACCAAACAAGCGACACACAGCATCACGCTCTCTCTCATTCTCTCTCACACACACACACACACACATTTGAAATTCCCTGGCAACCAAACAAAACAACCAACCTATATTTTCTTGTTTATTCAAATATATTTTTATTGAATGTTTTTAGTGCGAAAACACATCAGAAATTTACATTGAGTATTAAGATAATAGGACGACACGGTGACTCGGTGGTTAGCACTTTCGCCTCACATCAAGAAGGTTGCTGGTTCGAGTCCCAGCTGGGTCAGTTGGTATTTCTGTGTAGAGTATGCATGTTCTCCCCGTGTTGACATAAATAAATAAAAAACAGCAGATACGCGCGTGCTCGCTTAATCTGGAGCGATAATTGTTAAACCGCCTGCTCCCGTTCAAATTACACCAGAGTTACCGACCGCTCTCACGCTTTATTCAGAAATTTATTCCCATACTTCAAGAAATCTAGTCGGCTCCCGCGGTACAGCAGCAGGAATGCAGACCTCTAGTTCATATTTACCACGTCTTCCTTCTCGTTCGGTCGAAACCCAAAATACTGCCAAACTGCAGAGGTTGTGTTCTTTTCGAGACCAGGTCACTTGGTGCGCAACTCGCCATCTTACCTCACCTCTCTCTCTCTCATCCACACTGTCCCGTGATGACAATCATGCATACTCATTTTTAGGCATTAAATAAATAATATTTATTATTTAAAAGTGCTGTATGTAAGTTTTTAACTCTTCTTAAGCATAAAAATACCATAATATGTGTGCAGATTTTTAAGAAACATCCTGAGTGAACATACTTGTTTAACTGAAAAACAATGCTGAAGTCAGATATTCTGCTTTGAAAATGTTTTTTCCGTGCCGTAACGATGTCTTTGTTTAGATAAATTTAACCTGCACAATGCCAGTTTAGCCAATTATAATTCAGCACCCCAGGTTGCCTTGTTGGAAAACAGCGTAATTCTTTAATTCATTCAGAAAGACTCTGAAAGCATGTGTCTGTGATCGAAATGGACAGTATCAGATGTCAAAATGAGACCGATTCAGTTCCACATGAGGTTATTAATTAGCAAATTATATAAATATTAAGAACGTAAACATTAGGTGAGCAGGTTACATTGTAACCGCGTGTCCTAACAACACATACGCTTTGTGATGAGATACGCAGTAATGAGCAATTTGGCTGTTTGCACCAGACGAACCACGACAGAAATGTAAATGCAGCCTTTTAGAAGCACAGAATAAGCACTCACTCATGAAACGGTAAGGTTTAGAATCTATTCAAACTCACATTATTAGCATTTAGCAGTGAATAAAGCACACAATGTTTACCTGAGGTGATCACTGTCATAGATTTCACATGTTCAGCTGTGAGAAATAGAAGCCGTTTCTAATATATCAATTCGAGGTGTTGGTTAGAACCAAAACTCCTTTTAATATGGAAATTATTCCCTCTATTGCGTGTCGTTGCTGTGATTTAGAACACAGTTTTAAATCACTCGCTCCTGTATTCAAACTGGCATCCCGCGCTTGCGTCTATTTCGATCCAGGAGTGCAATGCCTAGTTCAACCACTGGGTGTCAAACTTACATACTGCACCTTTAATACTTGTCTCCTATATAAGTGCATTGTTTTTTATAACGGTATTGAAACTGATACCGTTGCAATTTTTAGATCCCGCGGTATACCATATTACTGTATTACCGCCCAAGCCTACTGCATAGATGTTCTGTTTCTTTAAATCAAACTACTTATTTAAAATGAGCTGAAACAACACAATTCTTGAGATTCTGTTGGGACAACTTAATTGGTTTGTTCAATCCACTCAAATTTGTGAAAACTAATAGGTTAACTTAATTCCTTCATGTTGCCTCAACACAAATCAATTGTGTAGAACGCAGCATATTTTTTTACAGTATATGATTTACAAACTATCAGACATTAACTTGCAATGGAAGGACTGAAATAGTTGTTCGGCACAGAATATTGAGACCTCCATAAGCGTCAGCACTCTCACCTGTAAATTTTGTTCTAGGTGCAATTCCTTTATAAATTAAGGCACAAGTTGACAGATGCATCAATAACTGCAGCTTATTGCCTTGACTTTATAATACAACACTGAGGTAGAAATGCTATGATTACACTGCAGACATATTTTGTTGTCAATATTTTAATTGCGTTTCATTGTGGGGAATCTATCCAGATTAAATTGGTCATGTTTATATTTTATCGGAGACACGTTTTGGCATTCAAACAGCTGGGGATCTGACCACTGACATTTTTCAGACATGCTGTTTTTAAAATGTCATAAGAGTTTTGCATAATAACTGATGTAGTCGACAGCACATAATGGCCCCTTCATAATGGTGTCATTTAGTAATAAATAAATGTAGAGTGGCACAAAAACTCCATTAAAAACTTTTTGAGGAATGCAAAGGACAAATATCTCCCTTGGGATTGATTTAAACAGGAGAATTTCATTGGGAAATTTGAAGCGTAAAGATGAGCAGATCTTTTGTTCTCCTATGGGGATATGCAGTCACTGCTGCGTCACCTTTCGTGAAGCAGCCAATTAAAGGGAAGACAAAAATTAAGGATTGAGGATGCGTTCACAAGACTATTAAGTAAAAACCTTTTTTCCCTTGGAAAAATCTTGCATATAGTTATAAAAATGATTACATGGATTCATGATAATGTGGCTAATAATGCTAAGATTGCTCAGCCAGTAGACTGTGATGTCACCAGTGGCGGAGCTACAATTTTTTTTACAGGGAGTGGCCACTGCTATTTCAGTGCGTCCAAGATAAGGAATTAAAAAGTTTGAATTGCAAAAACAATGCTGAATTTATTTAGAAAAACATTAGCATAAAGACGAAAAACACTGCAATTATAGCAGATATCAAACAGACCTGAATTTGAAAAGAAAAAGCACACTGTTTGTGCTTCTTTATAAAGGAGTCTGATATCTCGCTCTTTTTTTCATGTTTAATTGACCCTGTCCAAAAATATAAAAGTCTGGTTACATCTGATCCAGTTAGAAACACATTTATCCATTATCATACCTGCACATTAATATCAGCAACCGATCTAAAATACATTTTTCTGAAGAAAGTATATGAGCTGGCTATTTCAAATAAAAATAAATTTAACTCACAAACAGCTAGCCTAACATTACTTCGCCGTTAATAGCAAAATATTTAAACATTGTAAATTAAATGTAATAACTTGCATGCATGGAATGTATCAGAGTTAACGTTATTGCATCTTAACATGTACTTCTCAATGTATTGTCACGAGCAATCCTGCTTGAGAAATAACTCCTCTCCCTTAGTCATCTTTCCATTAAGCAAATTTCTCGTGTTAGCCTAGCGTGAGGTAGCAGTAACACACCAAAAAGTTTGTTGTCGACCACCGTAAAACAGGAAGAAGAAATCATCATTCTCGTCATCATCATATGAATCGCTGAATTTCATCACCGGCCTCTGTAAATGTTGGTGCTGTCTAGGCATGGGATGATAATCGTTTTCAAGGTATACTGTGGTTTGGAAAAGTCAAGGTTTTAAAACCGTCAACATTTTCTGCTATACCGTTCCTAAGGTATGTGTACGATTTTTTTTTACCCTTTTTTTTTTTAGGACAACAGTATCTTCAGCAAAAAAGATATACAAAGATGCCGGTTTAAATTCTAATTTTTGAAACAAATGAAGAGAGCTGAAGTCTATAATTCATTTAGCCTGACATGTTTACTGTTCTAAAATATATTAAATGTTTCTCAAAATAAAATATATTGCGCTCAATAGGAAAAAAAGTTTTTGTTTTTTACCCAGACATTTAAAAAAGAACATTTTTAGAGCAGTAATCACAATACCGTGATATCGTGAAACCGTGATATTTTTATCCATGGTTATCATACCGTCAGAATCTTATACCGGCCCATGCCTAGTGCTGTCACTTATTGATCCGCAATCAGTAAATGTAGCTTGTGTGGACGCTACTGTGCTACTTACTTAAAATAATAGCATCACTACTGAAAAGCTATTGATTTAAATGTATTTGAGAAATGTAGCTAAGCTAGTAGCTTCACTACTTGTAGCGACGCTACTGCCTAATGCTGTTCGTCTTACTTGAAACTATGCTCTTGTCTTCAGCTCATCATTGATTTGAGGATAGCTTGAGCGCTGCTGGCAAAATTCAAAAACTTCTTTTAACAAGTGAGATGTCAATCAGCATCAGGAACGGCCAGCAGCAAATAAAATTTTGGGGTGGCATCCAGGGTGCCCAAACGAATGTCCACCCCGGACACCGCTCTGGCTCCGCCACTGTGTATTGCATTTTCAGGCCTCTATGATGCCTGTCTAAATGAAGAGCCAAAACAAGACGAATATATATTTTTAAAATAGCCTCCCTGCTGAAAAATCCAGCTTAACCCAGCCTAGAATGGTTGGCTGGTTTTAGCTGGTCAACCAGCCTGGTTTTAGAGGGATTTTGGCCATTTCCAGGCTGGTTTCCAGCCTGGTCTTAGCTGGTCAGGCTGGGGGATGACCAGTTTGACCAGCCTAGCCAAGCTAGGAGCCCAGCCAAAACCAGCTATGTCCAGCTTAAACCAGGCTGGTCAAGTTGGTTTTAGCTGGTCATTTCCCAGCCTGACCAGCTAAGACCAGACTGGAAATGGCCAAAATGCCTCTAAAACCAGACTGGTCAACCAATTTTTCAGCAGGGCTAGCAACCACCCAAAACACACTCTATTGACCTAGCAACCATACAGAACTACAAATGACCGACACCCTAACAACCATATGTCAATCCCATTTCAACAAGCTAAAACGTCTGACATATACCCTAGAACGAAATTGAAGGGCTTAGCAATAACCAAAAACACACCTGAAATTCCCTAGCAACCAAACAAAACAACCAACCTATATTTTCTTTTTTTTTAATATATTTTTATTGAATGTTTTTAGTGCAAAAAACACATCAGAAATTTACATTGAGTATTAAGATAATAGGACGACACGGTGACTCAGTGGTTAGCACTGTCGTCTCACAGCAAAAAGGTTGCTGGTTCGAGTCCCGGCTGGGTCATTTGGTATTTCTGTGTGGAGTTTGCATGTTCTCCCCGTGTTGACGTGATTTTCTCCGGGTGCTCCTTTGTCCCCCACAGTCCAAAGACATGCGCTATAGGTGAATTTGATTAACTAAATTGGCCTTAGTGTATATGTGTGTGGATGTTTTCCAGTACTGGGTCGCGGCTGGAAGGGCATCCGCTGTGTAAAACATATGCTGGATAAGTTGGCGGTTCATTCCGTTGTGGCGACCCCTGATGAATAAAGGGACTAAGCCGAAGAAAAATGAATCAATGAATGAAATAATATATATCTATTACAGTATATTATTAAGTCCTGACCTCCACATGAAAAATAAATTAAAACTAAATTAAGGTGTAATTAAATAAACAAATACAATGCATATTTCAAAATATGTTTTACATTAAAGAGACAGTTCAGCCAAAACTGAACATTCTGTCATCATTTACTCACCCTTTACTTGTTTCTAAGTTTCCCTCTGCTGCTGAATGCAAAAGAAGATATTTTGAAAAATGCTCAAAAATTATTGACTTGGAGCATTTGTTTTTTTTTCCTACTATGGAAGTCAATGGTTACAGGTTTTCAGCTTTCTTCAAACTATCTGCTTTTGTGTTGAACAGAAGAAAGAAACTGAGAAAATTTTCACTTTTGGGTGAACTGTCCCTTTATGGATTTTTTTATGTGATATTCCCCCAAAAAAAGAGCATAAAAATAGCCAGAGCATCATCCCCATTTACTCTCTAAATGAGCAGACCGCTGATCTGTCGTCGTCATGACAGCCTAATCATCATTTTTTACGCCGCTCTGATCAGAGTCACACAGCAGGTTTCCTCACACAATCTGTGAAGTAACTCAAGCGTGCTGGACATTCACACACTGTGTTTGGGAAGGAAGGACTTGTGAAGCGTCTGCCGTCAGATGAGTTCACCAGAGTCTCTGACGCAGTCTAATGGATGTACACAGCTGTCCATCCTTAAAGCTGCACTATTTTTCCACTTCCAGTTTTAATGAGCTTAACTTATGATGAGAACCTTCTAATTTTGTCATCTTGTTGTCTCTGATTGATATGTTTTGGTGCTGCTTTAAATAATCACTTCACTATTTTATTTTGAGAAATAGGTTTATTTTTATATATATATTTATATATACATTTGAAGTCACAATTATTAGCCCCCCTTTTTATTTTTTCCCCAATTTATGCTTAACGGAGAGATGTTTTCAACACATTTCTAAACATAATAGTTTTAATAACTCATCTCTAATAACTGATTTATTTTATCTTTGACATGATGACAGTAAATATTATTTTACTAGATATTTTTCAAGACACTTCTATACAGCTTAAAGTGACATTTAAAGGCTTAACTAGGTTAATTAATTTAACTAGGCAGGTTAGGGTAATTAGGCAAGTTATTGTATAACGATGGTTTGTTCTGTAGACTACCTAAAAAAAACAGCTTAAAGAGGCTAATAATTTCGACCTTAAAATGGCTTTAAAAAAATTAAAACTGCTTTTTATTCTAGCCGAAATAAAACAAATAAAACTTTCTCCAGAAGAAAAAATATTATCAGACATACTGTGAACATTTCCTTGCTCTGTTAAACATAATTTGGGAAATTTTTAAAAAAGAAAAAAAATTAAAGGGGGGCTAATAATTCTGACTTCAACTGTATATATGAATAGGCTCATTTTACAACTCCCCTAGAGTTAAGCAGTTGGGTTTTACCATTTTTTTACCCATTTAGCCAGTCTCAGGGTCTGGCGGGAGCACTTTTAGCTTAGCATAAATCATTGAATCAGATTAGACCGTTAGCATCTTGCTTAAAGTAAAAAATATATATATATACAGTTTTGATAATTTTCCTGTTTAAAGCTGCTATTACTTATGATGAGAACTTTCTAATTTTGTCCTCTTGTTGTCTCTGATTGATATTTGGCTTCCTTTATCTTTTGGTGCTGCTTTAAAAGAATACTTCACTTTTTTCCTTTATCTTTTTTTAGAAATAGGCTAAATTTACAGCTCTCCTAGAGTTTAACAGTTAAGTTTTACAATGTTTTAATACATCCAGCCGATCTCCAGGTCTTGCAGGAGCACTTTTAGCTTAGCTTAGCATAAATCATTGAATCGGATTAGACCATTAGCATCTTGCTTGAAAATAAAACAAATGTTTGGAAAATTTTTCGATTTAAACCTTGAGGAAATTATATAAAGAAGCACTTGTAAATAGTCCCCTGTTAGGGGACTAAGTAACAGCGCTACATATTATCATTGCTCCTGCTTCAGCCATGGTATGGCAGCGCAGTTCCTTGATTATTACGCCAAAATTAGAGTATATCTTCTATCTATATTGGTCTGGAATAAATCAACTTTTCATTTTTTATCAATTTTAGTACACAACAGGAAAATTATCAAAACTCTTTTTTTGAATTTTTGGAGTGGAATGCTAATGGTCTCATCCAATTCAATGATTTATGCTAAGCTAAGCTAAAAGTGCTTCCACCAGATGCAAACATGACGGGTCTAAAAAATAGTTAAACTCAACTATTTAACTCTGTAGTAGGTGACTTGTAAGCTTATTTCTAGAGGGGAAAAAAAGCAGAGTGTTGCTTTAATGGCTCACTTTATCCCAGGATGGTGTGCGTGTGTGATTTAGAGAACGAGAGGGATATTTTTGTCCATGCAGCAATCTAAAAGTCCCCGGCTATCGGTGCTGAAGCTGTAAATTTAGTGGCTATTCAGGAATGATACTGTCAGGGAGTGAGGGATGGCGTGTGTGTCTGTGTGTGTGGAGGACAGCATGATGCTCTTTGATAGATTCTGCGGTCAACATGTGAATAAATCTTTAATACAACACCTGTTTGACTTTCCTCTGCAGGCTGTGGCAATGGGCTGTCCTCCCTCTCACTCGTCAGCAAGAAGAAGGAGCTCATTTTCAGTCCCATGAAATGTGTCTGGGTCACCTTTCAGTTCTAAAATAAAAGGAAGAAATCAAGAAAGAAGAAAATGAAGTCATGACAAATTACTTCATACACTTTGGAAGCTTGTTTACCGGCATCACATTTTCATTTGGATGTTTACATTACAAGTTTTCGTGGTTATTTTCTGCATAACTACTCAAGTTCTGCTATTCTGTATTTAGATTTTGTCTTCCTCCGCAGTACTGAGAGGGTTTATATGACAGCCATGTTGTCAAAATATTTCCTGTTCAAAGGGAGCCACAATAACAATTAAAAATGCTGTATTATGCATGGTAGGATGGTAGCTGGCGAAATACAATTTCTTGTCTATATATTGATTTATTCATTCATTTTCTTTTCAGCTTAGTCCCTTTATTAATCCAGGGTCCCCACAGCGGATTGAACAGCCAACTTATCCAGCACGTTTTTACGCAGCGGATGCCCTTCCAGCCACAACCCATCTCTGGGAAACATCCACACACACTCATTCACTACGGACAATTTAGCCTACCCAACTCAACTGTACCGCATATTTTTGGACTGTGGGGGAAACCGGAGCACCCAGAGGAAACCCACGCGAATGCAGGGAGAACATGCAATCTCCACACAGAAACGCCAACTGACCCAGCCGAGGCTCGAACCAGCAGCCTTCTTGCTGTGAGGCGACAGCACTACCAACTGCGCCACTGCGTCACCAATATTGATTGATTTGTCCAATAAATTTACCTCATGACATCAAATTTACTCCATGTCATGAACATCATGTTCATGGTGACACTTTCCATTGAACTTAATGAGAAAATCCACAGTAGAAAATAGTGCTTTAAAACAAAAACATACATATAAATTTACATAAAATCACACATAAAAGGTATTTGCACTGAGTTTAATCATATAGAATTTATATCAGGTCGTGAAAAAAATGATAAACAATAAAAAACATTAGCTTATTTAAACAATTCAAGACCACATTGCAGGATTTAAAAGGGTAAAACGAACCCCTAAAATGGCACACGCTTATTGTTGCTGTTTTGAGTGCAGTAAAAAGCCTATACGTTTTTTTTTCACACACTTTCATATTTAAAAGGTTTAATAATGCAAACAGCCACTCGAGGCCATGAATTAGTGATTTTAAAGAGCTTTCTTTGGTATGCTTCAGAACACTTACCTGTGATATAAAAAAACCGCACATGAGTGGCTTATAACTCGAGGTTACAACATATTAAATGTTGATATGCTAACTTTACTAACATATTACGAATAATTGCGGAGGAGAAAAACAAAATAAAACAACAAATCTTCCGTCTGGTAGAGTAAAAGGGTAGGCCTAAACTTAACGTTACGGTTGCCAAGAAACGTATAAATATGAGGCATTTATTTTGAAAATTCGTATAAACTGCGTTCTTGGAATTGAGAAGCAGCCAATGAGAAGCGTCTTAAAGAGTGCGGGACATGTCAGATAGAGAGTTGATTGGTCAAGATTTGATGAGAAACAAAACTTTTTTTATATATTTTTATTTATTTTTTATTGTAAATATGTACAAACGTAGTACAAAAGAATACATCTCACAACAATTATAAACAAAATAAAAATAACATAAAATGAGAGAAATTCATTCAGTTATACAAAGTATAAACAGATGCCAGGGGTAAAAAAATAACTTTTATTCAATTAATTGAAATTTACATAATGCTTCATATGTTTTTTTTTGTTTTTCTGTTTTTAATGTTACATAGTATAGTACCATATTGTTTAATCTCCTTTATAAAATGTTCACAATTTGGCTTAGCTTTTGCCCTTTTCTTGACATGAATATGGTATTTTCCAAGTAATATTATTAGTTGTACAGTATAAGAAAATAGGTTGTACTTTTTGAATCAATTCCATCCTGTACTAAGTGAAGTTTATTTATAAACTAATTTCGAGAGGATCACGTGATTATGATTGAACACGGCTGGTCATGCATTAACCATGTATGACCAACCAATCAGACGATTTCTAACCCACTATAAAGAGCCAGAGTTTCTTACTACAGTCATCTTCGTTTGAAGAATCCCCCCTTCCACCCCTACTCCTCCTCTTTTCCTTTCATAGGGCGGCACGGTGGCCCAGTGACTAGCACCGCGGCCTCACAGCAAGAACGTCACCGGTTCAAGTCCTTTAACAGACTGGCTGTCGTTTCTGTGTGAAGTTAGCATGTTCTTCCCCTGCTTGCGTGGGTTTCCCCCGGGTTCTCCGGTTTCCTCCCACCTTCCAAAAACATGCACTACAAGCTAATTGAACAATCTAAATTTAGCACTAGTCAAACTTTTATCCATCAGCATATCTCTCCGTAGCGACTATTTTCTGTCATCAACTCTTACAAAAGGGGGGAGTTCTCGAGATCTACCTGAGCTCAAAGCTCCCCTCTCGCCCCGCAAACGGGAGGGAGCCCAGGGCTCAAGGACCTTTTGAGCTCAGGGCTCTCTCCCAGGACAGCATGCCAAACTTGCTTATAATCAATCATCAGCTAAGTGTGAACTCTTAAAAGCAAATATGACATCATATAACCCAATTTGTATTAGTGTACCAAATGTCCTTGAAATCAAGTTAGATACATCTATCCAAAATAATAGATGAGAAACAATAGGGTTTTTTACGTCACCTCATACGTGACGTAAAAATAAAACCGTTTATCTATTCAGGCGGACGTGACAAACTGCAAGCGGATTTATACATTCTAAACACGAATTTTGTCACTGTTTTGTAGCTTATAGATATCCGTACACCTAACACACTGATACTAACATCTAAAAAACCTTATTTTAATTTATCTGGACCTTTAAAAAGTACTTGACTCGCAAAGAACACCGCCAGCAGATACACAGTTCTGCCGCTAGAGGGCAGGAGGAAGTGCTGAGGATTCATTCATGAGCGGACAACTCCACAGAACAGCAGCAGCAGAAAAGACTAGACCTGATCTGAAGATGAAGATGATGTCTTCACTCGGAGACATAAACGAGCACAACTAGGAGAATAATGCTTTGAAGGTAGGATATACATGATTTATCTTTATTTCTGTCAATGGAATGATAATTTGTTTAGTTTCCGCCTGAATGTTTGCTCTTTATTGCTGTAAAAACGCTTGACTTGACCTTATAGGCTAATTTGTTGGACACCGCCTGGACTACTAGGAAATGTGTATAAAAAGTTTGTAACAGTTCAATTCTGAGGCTGTTATTGAGTTTGTTTACATTCAAATGAACCATTTAATTTCTTATAATTATAGTTTCATGCAGAAAACGGCATTAAAGCTGCAACTATTCTATAGTTAATCATTAAAATGCATCTGCTGATTGTTCCGTGCTGTTTTGCTCATGATGGATACATTTAGCGTAAATATAATCTAATTAAAGTGCCATTTGTACATTAGGATTGAGATCTAGATTGTTTCACACAATAAATGTAGGCTAAATGCATTTTAGTACACTCAAAAATAACATTTACTGATGAATAGAAACCTCTACTATTGAATTCAACACTTACATTTTTCAAAACATCTTATTTTGTGTTTGATAGAAGAAAGAAACTCGGGTT
>CAIGQZ010032813.1:22567127-22594416 GCA_903798205.1 Danio tinwini | reverse complement strand
ACACACACACACACACACACACACACACACACACACACACACACACATCCATCCATTTAAAACGCATTCACACCTTCTCCTGATCCAGATTCAAACCCAGAGCCAGTTTAAACAGTATTTATTCATCATTGTTAACATTAGTTAATGAAAATAGGGCTATTAAATAACATTATTACACAGCTTTCTGGAATACCTGATTCTGATTGGTCAGTCTCGATACATGGTATGCTATTTTCAGATAACAATCGATAAAACTAATAACACACAGGCTCATGTGGGTACATTGAATCATCTTGACCATCAATGAATATATTCATTCATCCATTCATTCATTTTCCTTCAGCTTAGTGCCTTATTTATCAGGGGTCACCACAGCGGAATAAACCGCCAACTATTTTGGCATATGTTTTACACAGCGGATGCCCTTCCAGCTGCAACCCAGTACTGGGAAACACCCATACTCACTCACATTCACACACACATTCATGCACTACGGATAATTTAGTTCCTCCTATTCACCTATAGCACATGTCTTTGGACTGTGGGGGAAACTGGAGAACCATGTTGGCGTGGGTTTCCTCCAGGAACTCCAAACTCCAACCAGCGAACAATAGACTTGAACAAGCAACCTTCTTGATGTGAGGCAACAGTGCTAACCACTGAGCCACCGTGCCGCCCATATATTCAATATATAAAATAATGGACACTTAGTTCTGTTGTTTGCTGTACACCATGTCACACAGCAGCTTTAGTGCGCTGCTCAGTTTTTTGTAATAAGTCAGAAATGTCAGGGAGGCTGCCTACTGCACTATTACAGTATTATTACCTCTCAGAACTGTCTTGAGTGTCTGGGCTCCCAAGGAGCATCTCACGCCTCTAAAAGCCACCACGCATTTATTGCATTTCATTTTTGTCTTCTGAGGCAAAAGTCATTTATTATATAAGGAAAAAAGTCCTACAGTAGCTATGTTTCAATCAAAAAATGTGAATTAACTTTATGCACAAAACAGGGATATCACATAATAGACGCGCGAATAAAGCAGCATTTCCATCCAATGAGTCAAAGAGAACAAAATTGTCACACCCTGATTAACTGGCGGCAAATATTAAAAGTAAAATCGAAATTTGCTGCGGTAGGAGAAGCTGTGTGAATCTTTTCCTTAATATATCACTTGCGCCTCTATAGATGATGCTGACACGCAATGAACGTGTGGTGGGGTTTGAAGGCTTGAGATGCAGAGCACAGATGTTCTTGAGAGTTCTGGAGGTAATGAATAATATAATAACACTAATACTGAAACGGTTAAGACGTTTTAGAATGACCAAAACAACATTTCAGATGTTTTACAATGTGCTCAGCCTGCTGGTTTGTCCATTCACACACATTTTCATTATCACATGATCTCCTCTAACAATAATCACATGAATCGTATCACACATTTTAATGCAGATACTGAAATTGGTTCAGTAAAAGTGTTTCCATCCTAGTTTATGCGCATCTTTTCTTATCGAATAAAAAGTTTATCCTACTCAGTTATGCGCATATGTTTTTTTAAGTGCATTTTCAAAATGTATGCTCATCTTGGCATTTCCATCAACCGATTTCTTATGTACATATCCAAAATGTGCATAAAAACAAGTGGATATAAACGTAGCTAGTGGCTTCTCCTACTGCTGCAAATAACTTCATTTTTATTTATTTATTTTTTGCTAATTTAATTCGCATCTCTGGGTAGAAACTTAACAAATGGAACAGGTTGGATTGGTTTCCCCTGTTGGTGTGGGCGTGGCCTAATTGTGCTCTCTATTACATCACAGAGCAGAACATTCCAAAACCTCTTGCTTCGGCAGACTGCCTTTTGTTGTTGTTACTGTTTTTAGAGTAACAATCAAGTTTTGAGTTCTGAAATTTACAGGATGTTTAAATAGCACTATAGGTGCATCCCAAATCACATCTTTATGCACTATTATGCCATTTTGTAGTATACATAGTGTAAGTAGTGCATTCACACTAAAAACTCTAAACAGAATAAGTGCACTTTAAATACCCGGATGATGCACTTATTTAACCGTTAAAAAGAAGTGTGGAATGTTGGACATTTCACACACTCAACAGTCGCTGCTTTGCTCACACAGCGGAAGGGGCGAAGCTTTCGGCGCTGAAATTGAATTACTTTATTTTGGATTGTAAAAAGAAAATCTCCTACAAGAGTGATTATATTGCCTCCCGATGGTGAGTGCGGTTATGGCAGGTATTATTTAGTAGTTTGGTCATTTATTTCACTAATTTGCCAACCGTCAAACGCCATCAGGGAAACGGTTTAAATTTCTGCTTAGTAAAAAAAAAATTTGAGTTTTATTTGGGATGACACTACATAGCAGCTTATGACTTGTCATAAATCAAAAAGATCAAGAGGATTTTGGTTTCTCAGTTCATGGCCCCTTTAAAAATACAATTACGCAGCACCGCAATGCGATAAAAGCTATCTTTTCCATGTTAAAATGAGTTTTTGTCCTGACTATCTGCGACGGCGATGCACAAAATTTCTATTTTAAAAATGCTTTCTATTTCCGGGAGGACAGAACTAAACAACAGCATAAACTACTGTGGCAAAGATCACCTCAGGTACTGATTATGGGCTTTATACAGTGTTAAATGCTTCTAATTTGAGTTTAAATACCATTTTACATGACATTTATTGGCATACTACTAAAAGCAGATAGCAGATAGTTCACCTCAGATCTTGACAATAAAATAACTAGCAGACGCTTTAAAAAATTTAAGTCTGAACTGTGACTTGATCCAACATCAGTCACTCAGTAGCCTATTAATTATGTTAAAGAGGTTTAATATGTATTAATTAGATTTAAAGCTTTTACCATTTCATGAGGAGTGCAGTGGCTGGTATTTAAATGTTTCTGTCATGTTGCGTCATTTTTTGGTGCAGACAGCCTAATTGCTTGTCGCTGGAATTTTGTCGCGTGGTTGTTAGGACACGGAGTTAATATACTGTGATAATCATCACTTTCTTTATTCAACAGGTACATGGCTATCGTTCACCCGCTGAAGCCCCGTATGAAGTATCAGACAGCGTACTGGCTTATTTTTGGGGTTTGGATAATCCCGGTTCTCATCGCTGTACCGTCCGCATACTTCGCCACAGAGCACGAGTATCCGCACAGCACACTCCACCACGACAAGAAGATCTTCTGCGCTCAGATCTGGTCTGCAGATCAGCAGCTCATGTACCGCTCCTACTTCCTCTTCATCTTCATTGTGGAGTTCCTGGGGCCTGTGGTCACCATGTCAGTCTGTTATGCGCGGATTTCAAAGGAGCTTTGGTTTAAGAATGTTCCTGGATTTCCAACGGAGCAACTTCGAAAGCGATTACGACGGCGGCGCAAAACAGTCGTGGCACTAATCGCGGTTTTGGTGGCGTACGTGCTGTGCTGGGCGCCGTATTACAGTTTCACATTGCTGCGTGATTTTTACCCGGCGCTGATCACGCGAGGGCGAAATTCTCTGGTCGTTTTTTACATCATCGAATGCATCGCTATGAGCAACGGTGTCATTAATACTCTCTGTTTTGTGAGCGTTAGGAATAATGCAGTGAAGTGGCTCAGAGCGGTTAAATTTGCTAAGTGGCGCTCGCTGACGAGGGTTTTTGTTGGAAAGATAGCGGAAGACGACATTAGGACTTCCTCGTTAAGAGTGACAGAGGATGTGGAATGTACACGAATCAAATAAAAAATAATAATCTTTCATGAGGACCAAAAAATGTTGACTTTGAAAGGATCAATGAATTCATGAATATGAATTTTGAGGGGCAAAATGACTGATTGCAAGTGTGTTTCAGCCAACAGTTGTGGGGTTTTGTGTTTGTTTATTTGTTTTTTTTTTATCTTTTTTGATTTTAAGGCTTAATTTAGCCACAAATTTCTCTTTGTTTCAGCAAATCGAATGATTGTTGGTGACAAATCTTATTTTGATACATATTTTGGGAAAATGCTTTAAAAATTGTAAAATAAAAAATTCAACAATACACTCTGGGCAAATTTACTACCCTTTCGTTATGTTCAGGGCTGTTTTTGCCCCATTGACTTCCATTAAAATGACATTTTTTGATTACAAAGCCATCCGTTCTTGATTGTTGCTGGTTTTCCCTGTGAGAATGAGGTAAAATCTTAAATTTTTACTGATGATCATCAGTTGCTGTGCAAAAAAGCTTAATTTTTGCATTCTACATGGAGTATAGTGTGTGTGAGAGATAGAGAGAGATGTCCATAGAACTCCATCCAAGGCCCTGTTTACACTAATATGTTTTAAGACAGTGTTTTAGAAGGAAAACAATGTCCACACTGGCGTTTCACCAAGCATTTCTGAAAAGATCTCCATCCACCCTATACCACTGAAAACGTACATCACATGACCACACACACTCTGGCATTCGCTGCAGCGTATGCTCACGTCTGAGCTCCAGGCAGTCAGTGGGTGCTTTGAGCACACCTACCCAGGTGAGAGCAGCGCATGTCGGACAGTTCATCAAGGATACCACTGGATTTCATCTCACTATAGTTGTTAAACGTGATATTTAATTCACCTTGTCTCTATCTAACAGCTCTTTGGTCTTTTGAAGCTATTATTTGTTCTCAGGTAACGTGTTTTGAGCGCAAAGATAAATTTATATAATAATATATGTAACCACGTACGCTGATTCTGCAAATTTGACTGATTGCTTGCATTTATTTTTTATATTGTATAAACTTATAGTACGTTTACTTTTATAATGACCATTATTAATTATTTAAACTGATATTCAACAAAAGAGACAGGGTATGTTTCATATTTTTTAATGAAAGTGAAAGGATGCAGTTATGTTATATAGGCTGCAATTTTGTTATAAATATGTATACAGTGAAGATGACTGTCATATAAATATGTAGCTACATGACGCCTTAACATTTTTGGTGGCTTGTTAAGTTGTTAACATCAAAATGAAAGTAGGCAGTTCCTTATATCATGTTTTCATTTTAATGTTAAGAAACAACATAGCCAGGGTGATGTGAATGAGGTTATAAAGTACACTGTTCCCTTTGGAGATTTACTCGATGTATCCCCTGGAGTTTGTTTTCCATACCAATCTTGCGAAGTCTGAACTTAAGAAAAGGATGCAAGACTGAACTTTGTGTACTTAATATTGAGAAAAAGCCACAATCAGATCACTGTCTGCAGCCATGTCTCCGTTTTCAGATGTCTCCGTTGTCCCCATCCACACTGACACAGAGCAGCAACGTTTTAGATCCAAAATGGCCTCTTCAGCATTTTCAAAACGCTTCTTTTTCGGGGCTCGAAAACTAATGTTGACAGAAGGCATAACCTTTGCAAAACTAAAACATATTAGTGTAAACAGGGCCTAAAAGGTTATTGCTGCCAACTGATGATAAACAGTAAAAATTACACATTTGAGCTCTTCCCAACATGGAAAAACAGAAACAATCAAGAACACATGATTATATGCTGTCATGGCTTTGCGATCCAAAAATGTTATCATAATGGAAGTCAACAGGGCAAAAACAGCCCCAAGCATAACATAAGGGTAGTCAGTTTGAACAGTGCACAAGAGTTAAAAATGAAGAGAGACTGAGCTGGCTTATGAGCAACATGAAAGCAAGTGAGATTCAAATATTTTTAATAAATCCAATGTAGTGATAATTTCCCAGCTGAACAAGAAAAGCACTTCTTCAAAGACTCTTTTTACACCTGACATTAACATGTTGTTTTTTTTTGTGATCGCAACAAAGGTTGTGTGATCAATGCTGAATTGCTGGAGGCAGCCAGGATTTTACCCAACAGATTTTAGCAAAAGTGCTGGATAAAAAACCTAGTTATAAATTCCCTTTCAGACTAATGTTAAAAACAACAAATGCTAATGTTTAATCGTGCCTGTACCTACATTTTCTCCAAAAATGTGGCTATGGCATACATTTCACTACCGTTTCCAGGTAAAATAGACACTAATATAAACATTAAGTGTTAACACCAGCTTTTATTCACACAAATTAAATTTAATTCAGTTCATCTTTATTTCTATAGCGCTTTTACCATGTAGATTGTGTCAAAGCAGCTTAACAGAAGTTCTAGTGAATTGAAACAGTGTCAGTCCAGTTTTCAGAGCTGAAGTTCAGTTTAGTTCAGTGTGGTTTAATTTTAACTCCTGAAAGTCCAAACACTGAAGAGCAAATCCATAAAAACTTTTACTATAATTCATTAGAGAGGATTCTGAAAACTGATCACATTTTATATCTATCACTATAGCCAATAATCTATTTATAGGCTGCCAAATACAAGCCCTGATATTTATTTTTCTGAGCCTGATTACAAACTAGATCTTTCTTATACGAAGTGCAATTCTGCTCTTTTTTTGTGCTGTAAACATTCACGTAACATGCTATCTAAAAGTCACCAATCAAAATTGTTATGACAAAACACTTCTTAAGTGGTTCAACTGGCTGAAATAATCCATAATTGATTGACCAGTGACTCATTTTTCTATAGGGCCGATAATGCTAACATTCAAAACAAGCATTTGTTGGCTAATACCCATATTTCCGTAATGTATCGTGCACCAACATGCATTATTGTAAAGCATGTAAATAAATACATTTCAGTTCATACGCTCCTTGTGTTTGTCTTTTCAGAGAAAGTAAACTTGCTCTGTAACTCCACTGGTACAGCACAGTTGTTTTTATTTATTTCTATTTTAGTTTTTACATGACACCTTAAAATTTTTGGTGTTGGTTTTCCATATCAAACTTGCAAAGTCTGAATTTAAGAAAAGGATGCAAGACTGAACTCTGTGTACTTAATATTGAGAAAAAGCCACAATTACATCACTGTCTGCAGCCATGTCTCCGTTTTCAGATGTGTCCGTTTTCTCCATCCACAGCGACACAGAGCAGCAATGTTTTAGATCCAAATTGGCCTCTTCAGCATTTCCAAAACGCTTCTTTTCATGTAAATAAATACATTTGAGTTCATCCGCTCCTTGTGTTTGTCTTTTCAGAGAAAGTAAACTTGCTCTGTAGCTCCACTGGTATGGCACAGTTTTTTTATTTATTTTTATTTTAGTTTTTACATGTTCTCAAGGCATACCTGCCAACATTTGTCTCTGAAAATCCGGGAGACCATGGTGGAGAGGTGGTGGCTTGGTGGCGGGGGTGAGGTGTCTGAATTACACAGCTGAGAACCGGGTAAGTAACTGTATATGTACAGGGTTTCAGGCAGCCACTACGATCGGATACTTTACCAAAGTCGGTTACAGACTGTACGAAAATTGAGGTGGGGCGGGGGTGGGGGCGTGAAATTACAGGAGTTTTTTCAATAATAACAAAATGGGAGGGTGGCGGGAGATGGGTCTGAAATACGGGAGACTCTCGGAAAAAATGGGAGGTATGACTCAAGGGTCCACATATACAGTGCGTGAGACATGAATTTCATAATCCCAACAGTATGTATGTACTGTAAAACCCCCTCCAAAATAAAAAAGATATTTTTTGACCATGCATATATTGCATATATATGCATCTTGCTCATTTTGAATTATTTTTGCACTACTTAGTTTGTCCAGAAGGTGTCAACACATTTGTTTAATTTCACAGTCAGAAATTAAAGGAAACTAGAACTACAACACACTACATATGGCAAAAAAAAACAAAACGGTAGATGCTTTGAAGAGAGCTAATGTTGGATAATTTTAAATGCTTTCAACTCTTTTAAATTCAATTCAATTTAATTTGTATATGACTGCATGGAGGGCAGCACAGTGGCGCAGTGGGTATAGCACAATCGCCTCACAGCAAGAAGGTCAGTTGGCATTTCTGTGTGGAGTTTGCATGTTCTCCCTGTGTTTGTGTGGGTTTCCTCTGGGTGCTCTGGTTCCCCCAACAGTCCAAACACATACGCTATAGGTGAATGTGAGAGACTGGGCAAAAGATCACTTGATTCAGCTCCATCGATGCCTCAAGCGGCTGGGTTTCTTTCTTTATTTTGGAGATAATGAATACATAGGCGACGTGGTGGTGCAGTAGGTAGTGCTGTCGCCTCACAGCAAGAAGGTCCCTGGTTCGAGCCTTGGCTGGGTCAGTTGGCATTTCTGTGTGGAGTTTGCATGTTCTCCCCGTGTTCGCGTGGGTTCTCTGGTTTCCCCCACAAGTCAAAAAACACCATGTGGTATAGGTGAATTGAGTAAGCCAAAATTGTCAGCAGTGTATGAGTGTGAATGAGTGTGTATGGATGTTTCCCAGTGATGGGTTGCAGCTGAAAGGGCATCCGCTGTGTAAAACATATGCTGGGTAAGTTGGCGGTTCATTCCGCTGTGGCGAACACAGATTAATAAAGGGACTAAGCCGAAAATAAAATGAACGAATGATTGCATGAAGCACACACACGCATCCTACAGTTATGTAATGCATTGGTCACACAGTGTCAGTAAATGCTAATATGTCTGTGTGTGTGTTTACTGTAAACAGCACTTGTGTGAGACTCATCATTTCAGAAAGGCTTAAGCAAACTCCACCACAGATACATGAAAATAAGCTTACTTGGTATTTTTGACTAATAAACTCATCCGTGTCTGTCTCCGTCACTGACTGCTGTTTATTTGAGATAACAGAAGAAGCAGACATACACGTGGGAACAGTGGGCGGGGAGTAGCAGCTCATTTGCATTTAAAGCCACAGGCTAACAAAATAAGTCGATTCTGGAGGCTATAATAAATAAGGTGATGGGTATTTTGAGCTGAAACTTTACAGACATATTCTGGAGACACCAAAGGCTTATCTTAGATCTTGTAAAAGAGGTCAAATAGGTGCCCTTTAAAACACATAAAAAATATAAAGATAATTTTGAAGAAATGACACCACAGGAACATTGGACAACTATAAAAAGTATGTTGCTCTTCCCCGATTGAAGCATTTTATGATTAAAATAAACAGTTCAATCCTGGTATTCAACAAACATGCTTTTATTAAACCCCATGTTCTGTTAGTTGCTTTTGATTACCAAAAAACATTGAAAAGGAGGCCAAAACTTCCTGTTTTCCCTAAATATAATCTCCATGAAAGCTGATTTCCAAATGTGTCCACAAGAATAAAAACATAATTGGAGGCAATGGATTTATCCTCATTTTGTTTTCTGATCAGAGTACATACATATATGTGGGTTCATTTAATTATTTTTCATTTCCCAAACACTGTAATGGAAGACAGTCACATCTGGAGCTTGGAATAACAATAAAAGCTAAAATGTATCTGTAATACCATCTGCCTACCGGGTTTTCTCTAGATCATTTTAAATGGTTTTGACTGGGAAATCAAGTTAGCAAATTGCTCCTTTTCCTAGTTTATAATTCATATGCTCACAGCTTTTGGGTACAAGATGCACTTTTGTTTTATAGTGAAAAGAAGCTTGTGTTTCCATACACACGCCACCCTCACCCCCATTTTTTATTTTTTTTAACCACGTTCTGGACTTTCCGAGTTGGTTTAATATATTAAACAACTACAGAAACATAAGCAGGCGCCTTGGGAGATATAAAAGTGAACGAATTGCATTATAACAAGTCAAGCACAGCAGAAAAAGAAGAAAAAAACTTTATTGGAAGAACCAGGAGTCCCCTTGCACATCATTAACAAGGAATTATCAGTGTGTGTGACCCAATCTGAAAAACACATTCGCTTTGTTTCCAGTCAGCTCCCTGCATAGGCAGCATTTAAAGTCCCTTTGTAATTTCAATGGACACTTTTTTTTTTTTGCAGTTGTTTATTTATCTGTGCACATCATGACCTTTTTGTGTTCTGAAAATCTTTAATCAAAATAATTTGCCCCCTATAGAGTGGGGGAACTATGACGTCAATTTGTATGCAAAAACCCAGAAGTGAGTTAGTTTTAGCAGTTTAGCAGTTAGTTTTAGCAGTTCCGGTTCCCTCGTCCCAAAGTCAATGGGTTTTTTCAATGGGATTTCAGTTAAAGAGCTTAAATAAGGTTTGCGGCTAACACAAACTCAAGATACTTTCACGTTTTATTCTACAACATAAAAAACATCAGATACATCACACTCTTGATTATTTTAATCGGTTACGCTTCTTTAAAAAGACGGTTGATGTCAAGTTGCTAAACAGGACTACAGGCGGTGTCGGAGACATTATCAGCATCAAGCTGAGCTGGTCTAGAGCACAGCTCGCTTGTGTTGGGCATTTGGATTTGTCTGTTATTAAAGTATTTTCATGAGTAGTTTTTTATAGTTTGTAGTATTTTTCTAATTGGGAATACATATTGTGTGTAGATAATGCCTTCACCTGTAAAGACTGTCAAGACAGATTCATTTGTTGATCATTTATTTTACTTAAACGATATTATGCAGATACTGCTCACCAGTGCAGCCTGTCTCTTTCCTGCTCTCAGTAATGCAAACGTGTGAATAAATGTGTAAAAATTCACGTCATTTTGTCATTTTAACGTGATCAATAGATTTCTCGTCCCTTTTTCTTTATCTCAACACATTTAACTCTGTCATAACTGCAATATTTACACTCCTCCTCATTAAAATGTATAGCAGATGTGACTGTATGGGCTGCTTTTCGCTGTACTCCATGACAAAAAAGAATATTGAATGTTGTTCTGTGTCCATGATGGAACTTGCAGGCATATAACATTAGACGTGTCCCTCACGCCTCATCTCCTCATTTCTGTCATCTGGTACTAAGGTAAGCGGGCTGTATGCACGCGAGCGATACACCTATTTAAACATGTCTTATGATAATACAATGTAGGCACATTTATACAGTTTTAAAACTTTTACAACAACCGTAAAGCAAAACAAAATGTATTTCCACCGTAAAAACTATCCAAAATGTTTTTGCATGTTTATTTGTTTTTAATATAATAGCGTGGATTATAAACCGAGAGAGTAAATCTTTGTCATGGATCATATTTCTGAAAATAAGCTTGAAAAGTTGTCTGTAGCAGGGTGGTGCTGACCTCACAGGCGAGCGCCCCGAAGGCTGTAGTCCGTTTATAGCCTAATGTTAGCTTTTCAGTTCTTGCGTTTGCATTTAAGATCCAAAAGTGCTAAAAGTTGTATTTTCGTGTGAGGATTATCCGGCTGGACAAAACGTGCAAGTGTAATGAACTGTGTTTAAACACAGAGCCTATTATTTGCAATCTTCGAAAAGCCTATGGGAAAATCCTATAGAGATTTTATCGAGGGAACCAGTTTTATGCTAGCAGCCGATTAGCCTACAAGGTGACGTCATAGTTCCTCCACTCTATTGTTAGTCCACGTGTCACTCATGAAATCCACCAATGCACAAAGTTAAACAATGTATGTTTTACGTTACTTTGGCTTAATTTAGAAAGTTTATCAGGTATCAACTTAATTTTTTAAGTTAAACTAATTTTAACTTGATGATTTAAGCTTGATTGATGTAAGTTAACATGAGTTTTAAAGTTAAATTGGTTCAACATAAAAATTTCAGGGAGCAACATATTTTTTTACAGTGTAGCAAATCAATCCAACCAATTCCCTGTTGACAAAATCAAGCAATTTACACAAAATAATAATATTCAATACATCTGTTATAAAAGATGATGAAGGAGGTAAGAAATATGTTGAGTCTATTTAATAAAACTGACTAATAATTTAATTAAGTTACACTTTAAAAATACACAACATTTCAAGCTACAAACAACAAAGTTGAGTCAGATCTTCAAACTTATCAGGACATGTTCAAAAACACTATAGTATTTATTATATATTACTGTAATGTGCATAAAATACATTTTTATTAATTAACTTTAACTGTTAAAAGCTATTAGTTACCAGTTAAAAAAGTTATTAGTAACTAATGAACAGTGATAGAAAGAGTACTGAAAAATTATACTTAAGTTAAAGTACCATTACTTGCCTAAAAATGTAGTGCAAGTAGAGTAAAAGGATCTGTTGTAAATATTACTCAAAGTATAAGTAAAAAGTAGCCCTTTTAAAAGTACTCAAGAGTAGTGAGTAGTCAGTAAAAGCTGATATGTTTACATGTAATTTGTGCACCTGTGTGTAAACGTAACATTCTGTAGTGCATTTAGTTATTGCCCAGCAGGCACACAACATCATGAGGCATTAATACTAGGTTAGATTTAGGTTGTAATGTCAGGTAACCAAAATTGGTTGTCAAGCCAGCAGCTAAGGACAACGTTATTTTGATGTCCAATAATGACGTCAAATGATGTTGATATTTGGTTGATTTTAGGTTGTTAGAAAGTGACCAAAATCTAGTGTCAAGACAACATCTTAAACCAATGTCATATATGACGTCAAATACTGACATTTATTCATCAGGTACGGTAACCAAAATCCAACATCTGATAGATGTTATAGTGGTAACGTTCACACAACGTCAAGCTGTAACATCAATAGACGTTGATATTTTGTTGGTTTTAGGTTGGACATTGGCCTGACGTTGAGTTCTGATATCAACCCGGTTTTCATTTACAAACAAAATGCAAAGTCCCCATGACGTTAGGGTTCAACGTCAATCTGATGTCATGTTGACGTCTTGTGTCTGCTGGGTGATTAAGGCCATTTCGGTCATCATACTGTAAACATCTGTCATCTTTTCATCAGTGACATGCATCTAAACTATCTCTGGGTCAATGCACGTAAAGATTTTGAACATCTTCATGGACTTCATGAAACTTCCAAACAGTTTGCTGCCATTATAAAGTGCACACGTCTTGAGGTAGTTCATTATGATGCGATTTACCTTCTACGGTATGTGCGATTTGATTGGACAGGAATCTCAGGACTGATTTTTCTAATCCCCATGGACAAGAAATAATAAAGTAGTGACTGCAGGTTGAATTAGTGGAGTAAAAATACAGATACTGCACTAAGTAAAAGTACACATCTTTAAAACTAGTCAGTAAATTACAATTCCTGAGAAAAAATACTCAATTACAGTAATTTGAGTATTTGTAATTAGCTACTTTACACCACTGAAAATGACATTGATAACGTGTTGTACTAACATTTACTCAAAGTTAAAGCGCGTTCTGGGAGCGTTTCCTGTTAGCTGGGGTGTCGTCGAGCGATTGCACATCTGTGAAGTGCGAAATCTCACAACACACGCTTCATAAAGCACAAAACACATCTGACAGTGATGCACAATCCGCTAACAGGCACGCGAGATTGACTTGAAACGAGTCAAGCAGAAATCACATTGCTTCATCATTTACCCACGCTTATGAGGAAAACAGCCTCGTTCTTCCCGCGGTTTGACGATTCCCGCGCGGAGGCTCAACGTCAGCTCAAAGAGATAACCTCCTAAATCTTACAAACACTCAATGCTAGAAACAGACACGCAATGTCTCCATTTACCCTGTTTATTCTCCCAGAGAATTCTGCCGATTTATGAACGGGCAACATTTCAGGACAGCTGGAACCATTCAATACCAGCAAAAAAACAAAAAGGTCAGTGCTGCTTTAATTCAACGAGGATAAATGAAACTGATCGAAAGTGACTAAAAGAAAGAGTGCTCTAAAAGAATCCTGAACAAATGTTTCGTGGTCATCAAATTAGTACATTACACTGTAAAAATATCCATAAGTTAGCAGTTTTCTCATTTTTGTGATTCATATTAAAATTTTTTCCTCGTTTATTTATGCTTTTGAGTTGCATTATGGGATCTTGAACATTCTTCCAACAACTTGTAACCTTGAAACGTTTGAAAAAGTGACTTTTATTGACATTTTTAAGATTTTAAAGCAGAGATGCCCAAACTTTTTCATATGAAGGGCCAAAAAACAAATATCATTGAGAGCCGTGGGCCAAAGGTAAATATGCCAAACAATATTTGATTAGGGTGGCACGGTGGCTCAGTGGTTAGCACTGTCGTCTCACAGTAAGAAGGTCACTAGTTCGAGTCCCAGCTAGGCCAGTTGGCATTTCTGTGTGGAGTTTGCATGTTCTCCTCGTGTTCGTGTGGGTGCACCGGGTCCTCCGGTTTTCCCCACAGTCCAATGACATGCGCTAGGTGAATTAGATTACCTAAATTGGCCATAGTGTATGAGTGTGTGTGAATGCAAATGTGTATGGGTGTTTCCCAGTACTGGGTCACGGCTGGAAGTGCATCCGCTGCGTGAAACATATGCCAAATTAGTTGGCGGTTCATTCCACTGTGGCGACCCCTGATAAATAAGGGACTAAGCCATGGAAAATAAATGAATGAATAATCCATTAAAGCTGCCATGGGTAATTTCCTAATTCATTTTCTAATATTTCAAAATATATAGAATATAGAAAACATTACTTTAAATTGTATTATCTAATGCAGTATCACTTTTAAAATGATAACTTAATGAAATAAAAACATAATGCCATTTATAACACAGTAGAGTTCAATGCTGAAGACATTAGTCAAGCAGAATCTGCCTTTGACTTGATTTGCTCACCAAATTCTCTGCATTGTCGGATGACAGTATGTAAATTTAAACAAAATCTAATTAATTTACACCATTTAATTGAAACATTTAATTTCAGTGAGCTTTTAACAATAAAACAAACAAACAAACAAACAAAGGGTTACATTAAATTTGAATTGACAATCTCGAAACCATCCCCATCTTTCTCCCTCTTTTTGACGGGCCAAATCAAAGGTTTTAAAACCCGCAGGCCCTAGTTTGGGCATCTCTGGTTTAAAGTGATAGACCTATTGTTTGGGTTGGTGTTGTATATTATGATACAAAAACCTTGTAATAAACTGCCAGTACATTATTTTAGAGTTATTTTACAGACTAATTTCTTTCTATATTATTCTTTATTAGAGGAGAGTGGGGACAGTTGCAACACTTTTTGCATTTCCTTCAGTTTCTCAGAGACAGTTTTTTTTGTGGAAATAGTTGCAACATTCATTAAAATTTTAATAAAAAAAGACAATTCTAAAACATCATGTTGGATTTCTTTTTTTTCTTCCTTTTTTTGTTAAACAGACTAAATGTAAATTGGTTAATGTAAATACAGACAAGAAGTAGCAACAACCAATCATATTTCAGGCCTAAAAAAACTGAATAAAAATATCATTTTCTAGACTGAACCTTTTCTAAACTACTTCTTTGAACTTTGAAATGAATTAATTAATCAAAAAATTTATTTTAAATAAAATAAAATTAAAAAAATATATATTTTTAAATTAAATTACATTAAAACTGGTAAAGTTTAAATTGTACATTGTTAATATGACAAGCTTTTAAATGTGTTTTGTAATTGGGGACAGTTGCACATCTGTCAACCCTAATTAAACTCTATAGTTATACCCAGGGCCAGACGGAATCTGTGAACGTTTTTTGCTATTTCTGCTGAGAATTTTGGTAAAAATCTGCGGATTTCTGCGGAATTATTTTAGGAGTATCATAACTTAAACCTTAAAATGTGAAATAAAAAATTATATCTTTTTAACTTTTATTTAATGTTTAAAATGCAAATCCAATTAGATTAACAGTAAATAGTTAACTGTAAGTAAATAAACATAATTAATGATGGGCTAAAAATCTGCAGAAATCTGCGGAAAATCGATGAAAAATCTGCGGAAAATCTGCGGAATTCTGCGGAAAATCTGCGCAAAATCTGCGGAATTCTGCGCGCGCAGATTCCGTGTGGGCCTATTTATACCTATTTAAAGCTGAGAAAACAGTGATTTAAATTATACGAATGAATAATGTTTCACAATAACAGATTAGACAGTATGAGAAATTTTCTGAACATTAAATAAATAACTTTTTTTTTTAAACCTAAAATGGGTTTATACTGAAGGAATGATCACATATGGCTGATTTCTTTTCTGACTGAAAAGAGTCAAACTGAGAATATGTATGAATATCACTCTAGCTCATTCCTGAATGGAGGAATAAGTCTTGTTGCAAACGTCCCCACTCTCCCTATATCATTTCACACTACTAAAATGTCAATAAAACTCACTTTGTTGAACTGAAGAGTTGAATTTTCAACATCAAAAGTCGACTGAGAAGACATTAAGCTCCCATAATGCAATTCACGATCATATATAAACGGAAAACACTTATATAAAAATACTTAAATTAATTAACAGATATTTTTTACAGTGTATAATAATTTCTGAGACACCGAAGAATTGATAATAATGCTGAAAATTCAACTTTTAGGATATCACTGAAATAATTATGTACATTTTACATTACATAGAAAGCAGCTGTTTTGAATATCTAAAAAAAAAAAATTTTTTTATGCTTTACTGTGTATTTTTGGATCACATAAATGCAGCTTTTGTAAACTCATAAAGTTTGAAACTACTGTAAACAACACAGATAAGCTGGCTGGATGTTTATTTTGCAGTTACTATTAAAATATTTATTTCTGGCCTCAAATCTCCATCTGAATAGGGTTTCGAGATGGCCCGTTTCAAGTTTCAGATGTTATTTAATTCTGTGAACAGTCAGCTACACACTTCGTCCAGAGCTGCATCCAAGATAAACCATGGACTCAGAAAAAGGCCCTTCAGCCAAGCTTTTCTTTTTTTTTTCTAGCCATTTAAAACACACAATTATCCACCTATTGGCTAAAATCTCAGCTGCTTCTGCTTCAAAACACTGATTCCACATCAGTGCGCAACTATAGCCTGGGATGAAAATGATTTATTACAAACACAAGACATAAGTATAAAAATATGAGCCATAAATCCTTCAAATTAACATTAAATGAGTTGTAGGTCCAAAAATATATAAATAATAACTACAAATTGCATGCAAGACATAGTTTTCTTAAAAAAAAAAACAATATGCACTTTTAATTTACTATCCTGTGAATATACAAGGTTATTTATTCCTTTATTATTCATATTTTAATAATTCATTTGCTTTGAAAGAAAATTTGATTGACTTGCCTAGGTCTGATATATACATGATTGTGTAAAAAAATGTTGGGACAAATATGGACAAACCCAACAGTTGGGTTTATAAATCATAAAAATTTAAGTGAAAAAATTAACCCAACATTGGGTTTGTCCATATTTGACCCAATGTTTGTTTAATACAACCTAGTGTTTTTTTTGGTGTATTGATTTACTTAACTTGCATGACAATATTTATTAATAATTTGACTAATTGGCTAAATAAAGGCTCTTTTTAATTTATTATTTATTTTATTAAATAATTGTTTACAATTATTTATTTATTTAAGCTTCAGTTAACCCTGATCTGCATTTTACAATAATAATTTTATTAACAAAAATTAAATAAATTAATAAATATTTTTTTATAAATTAAATAGATATTTACCATTTGACTTATTTACTAGATATGTTCATGGCATTTATTATTTATTTTTATTACATATTTATTTAATATTAATGTTTACTCTGGTTTTATGGTATGCTCTCGGTTTTAGTTAACTGTAATGACCCTGACCTGCATTTTACAATAAATAAATAAATAAATAAATAAAAAGTAAGCAGCGCAGTGGCGCAGTGGGTAGCGCTGTTGCCCTCACAGCAAAAAGGTCGCTGGTTCGAGCCTCAGCTGGATCAGTTTAAATTTCTGTGTGGAGTTTGCATGTTCTCCTCGTGTTTGTGTGGGTTTCCTCCAGGTGCTTTGGTTTCCCCTATACAAGACATGCGCTATAGGTGAATTGAGTAAGCTAAATTGTCCATAGTGAATGAGTGTGTGTGTGTGTGAATGAGAGTGTATGGATGTTTCCCAGTGATGGGTTGCAGCTGGAAGGGTATCCGCTGCGTAAAGCATATGCTGGATAAGTTGGCAGTTCATTCCGCTGGGACGACCCCTGATGAATTAAGGGACTAAGCTGAAAAGAAAATGTATAAATTAAATAAAAAGTAAAAATAAATACTGTACTTGCATGGTCGTATTTATTATTCATTCATTCATTTTCTTTTCGGCTTAGTCCCTTAATTCATCAGGGGTCGCCACAGCAGAAATGAACCACCAACTTATCCAGCATATGTTTTACACAGCTGATGCCCTTCCAGCCACAACCCAACACTGGGAAACACCCATACACACTCATTCACACTCATACACTACGGCCAATTTAGTTTATTCAATTCACCTATAGTGCATGTGTTTGGATTGTGGGGGAAATCGGAGCACCCGGAGGAATCCCGCACCAACACAGGGAGAACATGCAAACAAAGCAAAGACCTTCTTGCTGTGTGGTGATCGTGCTACCCACTGTGTCACGGTGATGTCGCATATTTATTATTAAATGTAATATTATTTTAATTTCATATTTAGCATTTGACTAATTTGCTAGGTTATTTTATTATTTCTTGTTTATTTTTGGCATAGTTTTAGTTAACTGTAAAAAATATAAGTGAATAAAAAATGACTGTACTTGCAAGATTGTATTTATTATAGTATTATTCTAATTTCATATTCACCATTTGACTAATTTGCTAGATCAGTTTATGGCTATTTTTTTTATTATTATTTTTAAAATAATTGTTTATTAATTATTAATTTATTTCAGTTTTAGTTATTACAAAAATATAGTAATAGTATACTGTAATTAGCCTGATCTGCATTTCATAATAATAATATTAATAATAAAATATAAAAAGGATGTAAAAATGTGTAAACTGATAGTATTTTTTAATGATTGAAGAAAATGAAAAATTTGAATAATAAAAAACATTATAATAAAAAGAAAATTAAGTTTTTGAGCCAATCGCAGCTTAATACGCATTGCAGATGAATATGCAATCAAAACAGTTTTCCATCTCGCCAGAACAGTGTTTGGTCTGATCTGTGTCTCTTTTTTCTCCGGTCCAGGACAAACAGTGTATCTCCAGGGATTAAGGTTAAATAAAAAAAAGTCTCACATTTCATCTCATGGAAATTTCAAAGAACCAACATGCAGGAAAAAAAAGAGTTTTTATAATGGCGACTGTGCTGACAGATGGAGGTCAGGAATGAGCTGGTGTTGGTAGCGTGTGTTTGGAGATCAGCTGTAAATCCTGTACAGTGATGAGGTGAAATACAGGGATTATTCTGTATTCAATCTGGGATTCAGACATTCAGCAGCAGCATGAATGAATGAAGACCACCTGAGGACAGATTAGAAAAAAACTACATTTTTTTAAAGTGAGCTGCCTTGTTGTCTTTTGAGGGACCATAAATAAAAGTGAATCTCGCGCTGAGACTAAACTGGACAAACTGAGTCCCTCTTGACTTCGCAAGAACTCATTCTCATTTCATTAATATATCTTTCTTCACAGCGCTCGTCGTGTTTCATTATAGGATCGGCTCATGACAGGAACATTCAGTGCTGTCTTCGATTTTTTGGCCGATTTTAAATAGCAGTGTAATTTTGCCACCTACTTTATGTAACAGACTTTACATTAGCAGTCATGCTGGAACTGAGATAATTTTTCCAGAACGACTAAGCGTCTGGCATATTTCACGAATTAGCAAAACTAAAAGCAACTGTTTGGACACGTCCACTGCCTTCATTTTGTTTTTCGTCAGGCATTTAGGTGTTGACTTGCTTGTGTGCTTTGGATCCTTGTCCTGTTGCAGAACCCAAGTTCACTTCAGCTTGAGGTCACTTATAGATGACCAGATATTCTCATTTGAGATATTGTAGTTCACAGCAGAATTTGTGGTTTTATTTAATCATGGCAAGTCTTTCAACACACTACCACCACCACATTTTACTGTTGGTATTGGTATTCATTTTTCCTGATATGTGGTTTTACTACGGACAATGGGACACACACTTTCCTAAATGTTCAACTTTTGTCTCGTCAGTCCATAGAGTATTTTCCAAAAAGTATTAGGGATAATCAAGATGTTTTCTGGCAAAACTGGGATGAGCCTTTCTGTTTTTTTGCTCAACAGTAGTTTTCGTCTTGTAACTCTGCCATGCAGTCCAGTCTCTTTCTTATGGGGGAGTCATGAACACTCACCTTTTGGAGCACACTTTAGTAATAGCAGTCATTAGCAGTCGGAACTGAGCAAATGTTTCCAGAAAAACTGAATGTCTAGCATATTTCTTTCTTTCTTTTTTTGTTCTTTCCTTCTTTTGTTTAGTTTTTTTCATTCTTTCTTTTGTTTGTTTATTCTTTTTTTCTTTCATTTTCTCTTTCGTTCTTTTCGTCTTTTTTTCGTTCGTATGTTCATTCATTCGTTTGTTTGTTCTTTCTTTCATTTGTTAATTTTTTTTATTCTTTTGTTCGTTCTTAAGTTTATTTGTTTGTTTGTTCTTTAATTTTTTAGTTTTTTCTTTCTTTTCTTAGTTTTTTCTTTCGTTCTTTCATCCATTTTTTCATTCGTTCTTTTGCTCATTCTTTCGTTTGTTCTTTCTTTCGCTACTTTTTTCTTTTGTTCATTCTTTCGCTTATTCATTATTTCTTTCGTTCGTTCATTTTTACGTTTTTTTTTCATTCTTTCTTTCGTTTGTTTGTTCTTTCATTTGTTTCTTTGTTCTTTATTGTTAGTTTTTTCTTTCATTAATTCTTTAGTTCTTGCTTTCATTCGTTCTTTCATTTCTTAGTTCGTTCTATCATTCATTCTTACTTTCTTTTGTTCGTTCTTTCTTTTGTTAAATATTTCGTTAATTTTTTCTTGCTTTCTTTCATTCTCATTCTCGATCATTTGCTTTTGTTTTTTAATTTGTTCATTCTTTCGTTCATTCTTTGTTTTGTTTTTTCTTTCTTTTGTTTGTTTTTTCTTTCGCTCTTTCTTTTATCAATTTTTTCATACGTTCTTTTGTTCATTCTTTCGTTTATTCTTTTTTTCATTACTTTTTTCTTTTGTTCATTCTTTCGCTTGTTTATTATTTCTTTTGTTCATTCATTTTTACGTTTTTCTTTTTTTCATTCTTTCGTTTGTTTGTTCTTTCCTTTGTTTTGTTCTTTATTGTTTGTTTTTTCATTTATTAATTCTTTAGTTCTTGCTTTCATTCGTTCTTTCATTTCTTCGTTCGTTCTATCATTTATTCTTACTTTCTTTTGTTTGTTCTTTCTTTCATTAATTCTTTCGTTAATTCTTTCTTGCTTTCTTTCATTCTCATTCTCATTCATTTGCTTTTGTTTTTTAATTTGTTCATTCATTCTTTCTTTTGTTTATTCGTTCTTTCATTCATTCTTACTTTCGATCATTCATTCTTTCCTTTAATTTTCCTTTTTTTGTTCTTTCTTTTGTTCGTTATTTATTTTGTTTGTCCTTTCTTTTGTTCATTCTTACTTTTGATTATTTGCTCCTTCTTTCATTCAACCTCTCTTGCGTTCATTCTTTATTTCTTACTTTTGATCATTCTTTCAATCACTCTTACTTTCGATCACACTTTTGTTCTTTATTCAGTTATTTCATTAAACTTTTTACTTTCTTCTTGCTTTCGTTCTTACTTTTGATAATACTTTCTATCGATCATTCTTTCTTTCTGCTTTGTTCCTGATTATCAGGAGTCGCCACAGTGCAATGAACCACCATGGGATAAAACAACACACAATACAATGCAACAAAACAAAACAAAAAAAACAACACAACAAAAAAAAAAAAAAACTCAAAAAAAAAAAAAAAAAAACGAAACAAGAAAATAAATGGCAGATTAAACCATTAGCATCTCGTTCCAATACAATTGAGATAATTTTCCTATTGAAAAGTTGACTAGTTAGGATTTTTTGGTCATTTTTGAGCGAGATGAGCGAGATGCTAATGGTCTAATCTGATTCAATGATTTATTCTAAGCTAAACTAAAAGTGTTCTTGCCAGACCTAGAGATCACCTAAATGGATTAAAAATGGTAAAACTTAATGCACTCTCATTTTCATTCACTCCTTTAAGTAGGCAACAGTGAATGAGGGTATAGGAGACAATTTCAGACACAACCCAATAACAGAAATATCTTTATAATTGTAATTATAGCCATTCCTAAATCAAATCCCTCACTATAGTGTCCATTTTTGCTCCACACAAGCACTTGAACACTTTAAGCCGGCTACTTTATCTGACAAAAACAGGAATGCTGTTTTTCCAAAACAACAAGGCAAACAAGAAAGGCCCAAAATACTTAACAGGACAAAAGACACAATGGCTGCATCTTAATGCCTTGTGTGATGAATAAAGCTTGACTAAAGTGCCCTTAATCGGCTTACATCAACAGTTTCTCTTCTGTATCCTCACATGGCAGATTTCTAAACAATGTGGAAGCAGTTTTGGTCTCTTGGAGCCGTATTTTAAAGTCACGGATGTCCTGTTTAAGACTTATTTGAGACTCTGTTTAGTCACTTGTTCAAATCTCTGGTAAAAAAAGATGTTCCCAAAATTACAGACCCGCAGGCTGGAATAAGAAGTGAAATGCAGAATAAATTTTTTTTGTTGCTTACAATGGCTGTGTTTAAAAAACACACAAGCTCCCTACATAGACAGCATTTTAAAGTGTACTTCTGATGCATATGCTGTTGTTTACTTCTACTATGCTAAAAGCTGAATTAAAATAGGTAATCCAACACTGTAAAAAAAAAAAAAAGCTGGGTTTCACACAGTTCCTTCATGTTGACCCGAAACAAATCGATTAAGTTAACTTAATCATTTTTACAAATTTAAGTGGATTGAACATAAAGCAATTAAGTTGTAAAGGTGAAGGTAAAAGGTGCAGTATGTAAGTTTGACAACCAGTGGTTGAACTAGGTATTGCACACTTGGTTCAAAACACACCAAGCAATATCAGTGATTCAGCATGTACATTTGATAATGTAAAAGAGGGTTAATATGTATTAATTAGATTATAAACCTTACAGTTTTGTTGGAGTGCAGTGAGTGCACTATTCTGTGCTTCTGAATGGCTGTGTTTAAATGTTTTGTTGTGTTTCGTTTGCACTTCACTGCAATATCATCACATATTGTGTCGTTAGGACACGTGGTTACAATGTAATCTACTTACCTACAGTTTACGTCTGTAATATTTATATTATTTGCTAATTAATAACCACCTTGTGGAACTCTGAATCTGCGTCTCATTTCAGAGTCTGCTACTAGAGGTCACATTACAGTTGTGGACACACACTTTGAGAGCCTTTCTGAATGAATGAATAAAATACGCTGTTTTCCACCAAGGCAACCCGAGGAGCTGAAATATAATTAGCTAAACTGGCATTGGGCGGGTTAAAAAGACCAAAACAAAGACAGACTTTCCAGCATGTAACGCACATTTTCAAAGCAGAATATCTGACTTCAGCATTGTTTTTCAGATAAACAAGAATGTTCACTTAGCATGTTCCTAAATATCTGCACACATATTATGGTATTTTATGATTTAGAAGAGTCAAAACTTATATACAGCATCTTTAAGAATTGTGTTGTTTCAACTCATTTTAAATAAGTAGTTTAAACGAGCAGCAAATGTCATTTTTTTGAATGCATAAATATAAAATATCCCCAAAATTACAGCATTTCCAGCCTAAATAAGAAGTGAAATGCACAATAATAAAAAAAATCTTTGATTACAAGGGCTAAGTTCACAAAACGACACATGCTCCCTACATAGGCAGCATTTTAAAGTGTACTTCCAATGCATATCCTGTCATAAGATCTTATGTTTACTTCCTTAGGCCAAATTATGAAGCTTAACATGAGTAGACGATCCCATAAAGTTTATAAAACTACAAAAAGGTAGTTTACCCTTAATCGCCCAGGACGCCAAAAAAACATAAAGCAGGAATGTTGCTGCTTCTCTAAATGTCAGTGGCAGATAAATAATAATGAAAGTAATAAGTATAAATGACCCACAATTAAAAGGAATTTTAAAAAGGTTACTAAATCTTGTTACTGGATGTTCTGTAGTGTTTATTTCCCCCTATGATTTGAAACAAGGGTTTGTTATAGACCACACAGCAGAAATAAACAGCCAGGGTGGTTCAATTAAAATCCCACAATAGTATAACTAACAAACCATAAAACTACATTTAAAGGTGCAGTTCACCTAAAAATACAAATTCTGTCATCGTTTACTCATCTTGTTCCACATCTGTTGATACACTGAGGAATGTTGGGCTGCACGATATTAAGAAAAAAATCTCACATTGCAATAATGTTTTATTCTATGATATACTGTATATGGCGATGTGAATACAGTTTCACTCAATGAGTTGAATAACCATTTGGAATTTCAGATTGATTGGGATTATTCCGTATAGGAGCGCATAAAATATAATAAACAATCTACAAGCATAAATAAGTTCAGTAAAGAAAAATATACAAATTAAATAAACATCGTTCTATTGTTTTCATGCTGCATTCACACGAGAGGCAGCACGCGCGAATAAATCCCACTATTAGCAGCAAAATAGTGAACATTTGGAGTTACTTGCTTCATTCGCGCATCAAATTTGTATCCAATAGACGTGGATTTGCGCCATGGGTGGGGCTTCTGTCTAGCCGGTGACTCTAGTTTCGTGGCTAAATGGCTAACATGCATTTTATTGAGAGAATAGCTCTGTTAATGTGCTTTAGGAAGGCTGAAAAACAGCATAGATTCGTTCGGCACCGTGTATGGGTCTACTAGATCCTTTCAGAGGTGCACCAGCTTTGTGAGTTCATCAGCTCCTCCAGAAACTATACCTGGATGATGGAAGTTTTCAACAATGTTTCCGACTGAGCCGAGCCCAGTTTGATGAGCAGTGTCGGCAAAAAGATTTCTCCTTAGCACACCAACAAAAGGCACTACATCATAATCACACCCCTACAATAGAAAGCTCCTGATTGGTTAACGTGGCACGAATGTCCGCTGAAGTTTAGATTTTCCAACTCAAGCGATTTGCGCAAATCGTGCCGCAGGATGTCTAGTCACGTCTTTGCATTGACTTAACACGTAAATCACTTGTGCTTGCCCGTGACTCTCTGTGGTCATTAAATATCCCATGGCACTTCTCGTAAAGAGTAGGGGTGTAACCCCGATGTCCTGGCCAAAGTCCCCTAATTGGCACTTTCCCATCATGGCCTCCTAATCATCCCCATCAACCGAATTGGCTTTATCACTGTCTCTTCACTACACCTATAGCTGGTGTGTGGTGAGCGCACTGGTGCCGTTGTCCTGTGGCTGCCGTCGCATCATCCAAGTGGATGCTACACACTGGTGGTGGTGTGAAGAGACTGCCCTCATGATTGTGAAGCGCTTTGGGTGTATGGCCATACACAATAAATGTGCTATAAATACACATTACATTACATTACATTCATCCGCCACTGGTGTGAACGCACCATAACAGTATTCAGTTATACAGTAATTGAATAATCAAATGTAAAATAATACCAAATAGTCTTTGTTTAACAAACAAGTCAATAAAATGAATCGTTAGTAAGTTATGAAAGGTACAATTTCATAGGCCTCAATGCTTTTAAAAACCCTCTCAGGCCTCAAAAAACACTTGCAAAATGCTAAATTACAGACTCAACATTGCGTATACTTGTGATGTAACTATTGAGGATGATCCAAGTTATCGTGATATCGATGCTGAAACGATATATTGTGCAGCCCTAGTTGGAAAAGTAATGTTTTGTTCTAACTATTAATGTCAATGGTTGATTTTTTCCAACATTCTTCAAAATATCTTTTGTGTTCAACAGAAGAAAGAAATGTAGATGTTTCGAACCAATGGAGATTTCAATTTTGGGGGTGAACTATCCTTTTAAGAGATTTCATGCAAATGTTGTGGAAAAAAAGATTCAGGTCTGCAAAATATTTTCTAAGTTTCTAAGTCAAAGTCTTCAAAAAATGACAAAGTCTGAGATCTCCGAAGTCTTTAGGCAAAGCAGTTTATTGTTACAGCATCAGTAACAACAGAGACAGGTCGTTGAGTGTCTGACAAGTATAGGCTAGCACACAGTTTAAATACACTTCTTTGTCTTAATACTCCACCCAAATTTACACATTACACACCTCCATCAGCTTCTCCACTAATAGGATTTCATATCTCTCAGGTGTCCACTACCAATAGAATATCAGGGTTTTTTTTATGAATCCTACCAATGTCCAGTTAAAGTCTTTCCTTCCTACTTCAAATGTGATGACTCAGCCAAAAAAACAATGCTCAACAATATATCTTGATTACTGTCCACTGAGCTGTCAACTGTAAGTTCAGCTGAAGTTCACGGGTACTCATAATTTTTTAGCAGTCATTACAAATGAGTGTGGGTGCACGTGCAGGTGTGCCTTATCATGAGTTACAAAACAGAACGCAAGTGCCCTTATGGCCTTGCTTCCATAAATCTACTCTCATTGTGGCATTTCATCTTGCTCTTCTAATTTCCTAATTTCTCTTCTAATCCCTGACAGCATTTTCACAAGGTGGCTTTTTATGTCCCTTTATGGGTAACAATACAACAGATAGATAATATCAATAATAATAATAATAATAATACTGAAACCACTCAAATAAGCATATAAATGAGAGTAATAAATTCATCAGAAATTCATCAAGACACAATGAATTCCCCATCACAAACAACAAGAAAGTATTAGCAGCCTTTATTGTAAAAAAAACTAAAACTAGACTTTTAAAACTTAAAAGTAGGCATCTCTTAAATCAAACAAACATCTGATGGGAAAAAGGAATATATATTTTTTATTACATTTGTCTCTTTTTCTTTTCATCAAATAATTATTTGTGTTGGTCATTTAAAGGTCATATATTAACTAAAGTTTTTCTCAAGTCTGATATGTTTTGCATATTAATGAAGCATTTTTGCAGAAGTAGATAAACACTTGTTCAAAATCAAATTCAGCTCTGCAGAAGCTTCCTGTCAGAAGAAAGGTGTTAAATCTGAACACAGAACACAGAAAGTCTTATGCTTTTAATGTTGTGCAGAGAATTCATAGAAAAAGAGTATGTATGGATGGATGCAGCCAAGGGAGGACTGGACAATGATTGACAAATGACGAATTTCACTAAACTCCACCTGTTAATATCAGCTGCCTATATAAGTTGAAGTAACGAAATAAAAACGGTTGTGCACCTCCTGAATGTAACTTTTGCATTGACGATAACAGAATTCTGTGAATCGAATTATTAATTTGTTTCCAATAAATCAGAGTTCGATTCCCGCCTCGAGGTCCGATGCCGATCCTTCCCCTCTCTCTGCTCCCCACACTTTCCTGTCAATTGTCTCTACTGTCCTGTCCAATAAAGGTGAAAAGACCCCTCCAAAAAAAAAATATATATATATATATATATATTTATATATATATATAT
>CAIGQZ010032813.1:22553651-22566727 GCA_903798205.1 Danio tinwini | reverse complement strand
TTTTTTTTTTTTTGACATTGAAGAAAAATCTCTTCAGGCCTTTTTTATTGAACACACATGGAATTGATTAAATATTCCAACACATCTATGTCTAAAATTAAATTGGATAGATTAAAGGAAAAGTTTACCCAAACTATAAAACATTTATAATGAACCAAATGGAGATCATTTTCACACAAAAATGAACATTTACTCACCGTTTAATCTGCCTCAAGTGGTTCCAAACATTTATAAAGTTACATAAACATATACAAAAGAAGATACTTTGAAGAATGTTGAAAACCTGTAACCATCAGCTTCCATAGTATTTGTTTTTTACTACAACGGAAGTCAATGGTTACAGAGGAAATGTAAAAGTTTAGAACTATTTGAGTGAAATAAATAGAGGAAATAAAAAATTTTGTGGCGAACTATCCCTTTAAGAGATTTCATATAAACAACAGGAATGTATTAGCAGCCTTTATTATAAAATACCTAGTCAGGATGAGATGAAAGAACATTTAAAAGTAGGCGACTCTAAAAACAAAATTCATTATGGTAGATTATTTAAATGAAAATATATCCAAACAATAAAACATTTATAATAAATGCAGATGGAGATCATTTAAAGAGACAGTTCACCCAAAAATGAACATTTGCTCACCGTTTACTCTCGCTCGAGGGGTTCAAAACTTTTATGAGTTTCCTATTTGTTTTGAACACAAAAGATGTTGTTTTGAAGAATGTTGAAAATCTGTGACCATTGACTTCCATGGTATTTATTTTTCTTACTATGGAAGTAGTTACAGGTTTTCAACATTCTTCAAAATATCTTCTTTTGTGTTTTAACAGAGAAGTTTAGAACCATTTGAGTGAAACAAATAGAGGAAATAAAAATTTTAGGGTGAACTATCCCTCTTAAGATCCCCTTAAAATCAAAGTATTAGCAGCCTCAATTATAAAAAGGAAACTTAGGATGAGATGAGAGAACATTTAAAAGTAGGCGACTCTAAGAACAAACATCCATTATGGTAGATGAATTAAAGAAAAGTTACCCAAACATTAAAGCATTTATAAGGAATGCAGATGGAGATCATTTAAAGGGACAGTTCACCCAAAAATGAACGTTTACTTTCCCTCAAACTTTTATAAGTTTCATATTGGTTTTGAACACAAAAGAAGATATTTTGAAGAATGTTGAAACCCTGTAACCATTCACTTCCATAGTATTTATTTCCATACTATACTATACTAGTATTTATTTACATACAATACTATTTCCATAGTATTCGATTTTCCTATTATGGAAGTCAATGGTTACAGGTTTTTAGCATTCTTCAAAATATTTTCTTTTGTGTTTGTTTCAGTTTTAAATAAACAAGCTTGTAATACAAATGAACAATAAAAATAGCTCACTTCTCTCGTAAGTTTGAGTAATAGTGAGACGTTTCTTTAAATAAAATGTCATTTCATGGTCCAAATAAGACAGAAAGAATAAGAATCAGCCCTAAAACAACACCAGGGTGAACAAATTAATGATAAATTAATTTCTAGGTGAACAATCCATTAAAAACGCTAAAAGGAAACAAAATTCATATAAACTTGATTCTGCATCAGACATTCAATCTTTGTAAAATTAGTGTTTTTCTGCACTCTTCCCCCAAACCAGAGTCACTTTTTCCTCCTCAGGAAGTTTTTGGCTTCTTTCTGCAGCCGTTTAATGTCCTCTTTGCCACTGCCGTCAGATTCTGGCACATAGTCAGAGTCTTCATCCACCTCTTCCTCCTCCTCACTCTCGTCATTAATAAAACTGTTCTCATATTGATCTTCATCTTCATCATCATCAGCAGTGTTCTTGGCTGTGGAAAATAAAATGACATTAAAGCGGTTATGAAGTGAAATCAAATCTGTTTTTGCATTTAAGATGTCTTCCTTGTATTAAAAGCCTTGTAAAATTAATGATATAGCAGTTTTTAGATGTTAAGATCAGTATGTTAGTTAGTTTGAAGGATCTCTATGAGATAGTGTGGTACAAAACTAGCGTTTAGCAGATATAAACATCCAAAGTTTGCCGTTTGACACCTCCGCCTAAATAGATACATTTTTTTGATGACCTCATACTTCATATTCTCATTAAATCTTCTGACCAATCAAATGCTCTCTAGTATCTGACATGCCCCGCCCCCTTCAAGACACTTCTAATTTGATGCGTTTGAGCTCAACCACTCTCACTGGCAGAGCTGTGATAAAAACAAGATGCTATTGGCTGGGTTTTTTAAGGGGAGGAGCTACACTATGTCCCACCCTCTCTTTATGTTTCAGCTGAGATTACATCAAACACAATTATCATAATACACAATTCATAATTTCATAAAGTCAACTACCGTGATGCTTTTTGATTGACATAGACCAGTCGCAGTGCGTAGATCACACGGTTTTTGACCTGAACTACAGCCTTACACATGAATGTAGAATTACCGAATGATGCTGCTCTTGCATTATTGAAATTAATTTTAATGTTATTTTTTATGACAGCATCAGTGATTCACATAAAGTTATCCTGAACTTTAGATCCTCAAAAAGGTGTCAGTCAGTAAGATCGCGCCATGCAAATACCCTATAGCAGATGATAGCCAATCATGTGTATGCAACACTGGAACAGAAATGTGATTGGCTGTTGTCCTCAGTGACACGTTGTCGCTGACATGTTTTGTGAATGAACGCACCAAAACCGCCAAGCGCGCAGCCACGGATATGTTGCAAACATGAAGATACATACAGTGTGAGGAGACTTCTGATAACCAAGATGAGTTGTAACCATAAAAAACTTGAGCAAGATTTTAAGCAGCTTGTTCACCGCACATCATAATGATAAAATCTGCGTCTGAGCAAGAGTCTGACAGATTCGAGCATTTATCTTTCGTGTGTTATGTTGTAACATGTTGTAAATGAAATAACTTGCTTTGAATTAGTGTTCGATGTCTGTGTTCTGACGATGTATGCATTATTTTTGCACTAAATATATTCATTATTGTTACATATTTAGTAGTATGAGCTACAGATGCTCATAATAACCAATTCACCGTTAACCGAAAGGGTGCGTTTAACCGATTAATGGTATCAGTTAAACTGGTATCATAAACACAACAATTAGGCTATAGTTGTGATGATTTAGTGTAAAAGCAACACACCAACCTTTTTTGCATTTGGAAAATTACAGTCATTATGGGTTTTTGTAAAATATCTATTTTTAAAATAGCCTACATAGCCTAATCTACGAATCAAACAAATCCAAAGATTTTCTTGATTTTTGCATAATGAAAACTATGCACCAAACTGAGGCTTTAATTTTACAGCTTATAAAACATGTATGCAAATTAATGCAATATCATATGTAAACAACAGAATTGTATGCTATAGTAGCCTATACTTTACATAGTCAACATATAAGCTTCGTCATTGTCTTTCATCACACGCAGCGCGCGTACATGAGCCACGAGTGAGAGAGAAAATGAAAGCACACAAGCTCTAAGGTAAAATTAGACGCTCAAAACATGATCTTTAAAATAATTACTACTATTAAAAATGTTGACAGAGGTTTATAATATAAAGATAACAGGGCATTAATTAAATGCATATTTTCTGTGGAGCGATCGATTTGATGTAGCCTGCTATTTTTATTTAAAGAAAAACATATGATGGGAAAAAAACAGCCTATGCCGGTTCTTAAAAAGGATTCAGTCAGATTTTTCGCTTTGTAATCTACATTTGTCATTGAAGTAGAAAATATCTAGAGCAGGCCTATTTATTTTATTCTTTTTATTTAGTATTTATTTTCTGAAACACTGCAGGTGTGTGAAGACGTTCTGTCGTTATGTTCTTTTGGCAATATGTTTGCATGTTACAATAAATCAGTATTTTAAAATGCAATATTTAATGTGTCAGACACGCCAATTTTTTTAAGTTAAATAATAATTGAATTTTAATTTGACCAGTTACCAGTTAATATTTGGTTAACGAGCGGTGGTTGTCAGTTGGCGAAATTAACTGAAATGAGCATCCCTGGTGACGCAGTGGCGCAGTAGGTAGTGCTGTCGCCTCACAGCAAGAAGGTCGCTGGTTCGAGCCTTGGTTGGGTAAGTTGGCGCTTCTGTGTGGAGTTTGCATGTTCTCCCTGCGTTCGCGTGGGTTTTCTCCGGGTGCTCCGGTTTCCCTCTCAGTCCAAAGACATGCGGTACAGGTAAATTGGGTAGGCTAAATTGTGAGTAAAAATGTGCTGGATAAGTTGGCGACTCATTCCGCTGTGGGGACCCCAGATTAATAAAGGGACTACGCCGAAAAGAAAATGAATGAATGAATAAATGAATGAATGAGCATCCCTAGTACAATCCATGACCAATAGGTTGACTGCATTTATTTTGCACTAAAATTAGCCCACGTGCTGATTTTGCGCTATTAACGAAATGAACAATGTTGACAATGCAGTAGTTTCCACAAATATTAGTCACTGGTAATTTTTTGCAACATGTCATGAGCTGTCAAACTGCATGTGTATATGTATTTCCTGCTTGTCTTATATTGATGACATCACCAGTGACTAGTTGACGTTGACATAATAATAACATAAAAGTTTAATAACATAAGGGTTGACTTCCAAAAATCTAAAGTCATTCAGTCCCTAATATACAGTTGAAGCCAGAATTATTAGCCACCCTTTGATTTTTTTTCTTTTTTAAATATTTCCCAAATGATGTAAGAGACAGAGCAAGAAAATGTTCCCTGTATGTCTGATAATATTTTTTATTTCTGAAAAAGTCTTATTTGTTTTATTTTGGCTAGAATAAAAGCAGTTTTTAATTTAAGAACCATTTTAAGGTCAAAATTATTAGCCCCTGTAAGCCAATTTTTTTTCGATAATCTACAGAACAAACCATCATTATACAATAACTTGGCTAATTACTCTAACCTGCCTAGTTAACCTAATTAACCTAGTTAAGCCTTTAAATGTCACTTTAAGCTGTATAGAAGTGTCTTGAAAAATATCTAGTCAAATATTATTTACTGTCATCATGGCAAAGATAAAATAAATCAGTTATTAGAAATGAGCTATTAAAACTATGATGTTTAGAAATGTGTTGAAAAAAAACTTCACTCCGTTAAACATAAATTGGGGAAAAAAATAAACAGAGGGGCTAATAATTCTAACTTCAACTGTATATATATATATATATAGAAAACTGCTGTTTTAAATTGTAATAATATTTCACAATATTACAGATTTTGCTATCTGTTTAATCAAAGTCTTGAAGAGAATAAGAGACTTTTTTTAAAGTATAAAAAATTACATCCCCAAACTTTTGTGCAAAATCATAATTTAGATTTTATCATTTAAATTACACAGTTAATTAAAATAGCATAAAGCCTATTAACCTTATCACATAATCTGTTACATACTCTACTATAAAACTGCATTTGTTTTGTCCAAGGAAAATTCCTGTTATATAAGGGGAGCAGCCTGAAATGAGTCTCTGTGACACGTCAAAGCAGTGTGTCTTCATCATCATCATCATCAGTAGGCTTTTTTTAGCATCTGAAATGTTTTAGCATTTAGCTGAAAACTTTTTCTTGCCATCAGTCATCGATCAAGTTTCACCTCGAAGAGTTTGCTATTAAAGATTTGAGCAACAGCTTTGGTCCTGTAAGATGCATTCGCTTTGACGTCCACAGATGATGAACAAACAATATCTTTATTGTTTAGAGTAGCCTCATGCATATTTATCACCCCCGATGATGCCAAAATCTGAATGAGCATAATGTTGTGCTGAGTAACCCGAGGCTCCTCTGGGTCTTTCCGCGTCACATTGAGTGCAATTAAATTCTTCTTAAACTAAGTGAAAACATACCGTAGAAACCCTAGAGAGGAAAACAAATGCTGCACATGTGGCCCACAGCGCTGCTCCAGACAAATGTTGAGAGACGCGTCTGCCACACTGTTCTGATGTTTGCTTAATAGCATTTACTGATGCCTTCTCTGATAAATGAATAGCATGTCAGTTTTGGCTGGCTTCGCTCCAGAAGATAGTTGTAGTTTGTGCTTCTTAAAAAGCACTGCTCAGAGCTGAACTTACAAGATTATACCTTACAGGAAAACTGAAAAACTGAGATTTGTAACCGCGCAGCTGTTGGAGATGTTTTGAGGTGATCATGAGGGGTCAGAACACATATATACACTCTCAAAAATCCTGGGCTTTTATAACACAATGTTGGGTCAGACTCAGAGATGAAGAAACTGTTGGGTTAAAAAGTGTAATTTTAATTTAATTTGAAAAAATTAACCCAACGTTGGATTATAATATAAACTATTGTTTATTGTCATGATACTGGAATTGGGTACCAATCGGTACTGAAATTTTAAAACTGTCCATTTCCCGCTAACATTTGAGCACTATTGAGCACGTTCTTAAACACAGCTGGTTTGCCATTGTGTTCACATGCTTAACAGAAATGACTGTGATTGGCCATGAACAGGGGCGGACTGGGACAGCATTTTCACCCAGGAAAAGTTATTGACGGTCAGGCCAAAGTTAGGAGCGTGAGGGCGGGGGGGGAGGTGTGGGGTTGTAGGTTGGGGCTGAAAATGTCCCGATGCTCCATTTTGCCAGTCCGCCCCTATCCCTGAAGGTAATCAGTTCACCAAACTAATCGCTGTTTACTGAGTGTAACCACAGATTCAGGGACACTGGAGAGTTTTAAAGCCGTGAAGATCAGCTGGTGTGTCTATGAGCTGACATACGAGCAATCCGATAATGAATCGAGTGATCTTCGTGACTTTAAAACGCTCCAGTGTTCCTATATCTGTTGTTACACTTAGTAAACAGTGGAGTTCAGTGAACTGATGACCTTTACGGCCAATCATAGTCATTTCTGGTGAGTACGTGAACACAATGGCAAATCAGCTCAAAAAACGCTCAAATGTTAGAGGGAAATGGACGTGTTTAAAAAAATTCAGTACTGATAGGTCCAGTATCGTGACAACAGTATAAAGGCAGCATTTTTGTAAAGGTGCAGGTGTAAATGAGTACAGAATGACATTGAAAACACTGGGTTATTTCAATTCAATTTTGGGTAAAAAAAATTGCACAAAACACTGATTTTATATATATATATATATAAATATAATATAATAATATAATATAGTATATAAATAAATAAAATGTATAGGAGCAAATTTAACCCAACATTTGAATATATATATATATATACACAGTTGAAGTCAAAATTATTAGCCCCCTTTGAATTTTTTTTTTCTTTTTTTTAAATATTTCCCAAATGATATTGAACACAGCAAAGAAAAAAATTTTTCTATAGAAAGTTTTATTTTATTTTGGCAAGAATAAAGGCAACTACATTTTTTTCGATAGTCTACAGAACAAATCATCATTATACAATAACTTGCCTAATTACCCTAACCTGCCTAGTTAACCTAATTAACCTGGTTAAGCCTTTAAATGTCACTTCAAGCTGTATAGAAGTGTCTTGAAAAATGTCATCATGGCAAAGATAAAATAATTCCGTTATTAGTAATGAGTTATTAATACTATTATGTTTAGAAATGTGTTGAAAAAACTTCTCTCTGTTAAAGAGTAATTGGGGAAAACAAACGAACAGGCGGGCTAATAATTCAGGGGGGCGAATAATTCTGACTTCAACTGAAAATATATTTATAAAGTGTTTTTTAAATATAATTATTTTGTAACATTCTAAATAAATATTAATTTCTTAAAAAATAGTAACATTATTATATCTTTTTTCTTTTTTCTAAGGATTCTTGCATGGATATAAATTTAAAAACAACAACAATAATTACATTTATTAAATGTTTATTGGATAATATGAGTTTTCTAACATTTTAAATGTCTTAATTGTCTATTTTGACAGTAAACAAACTATAAAAAATATACATGCATAATAAAATATGCAAATTAATAACAAAATATACAAAAATATAATTTTGACATCAGCCTACTCAACCTGTTCAAAAAGGGCTAATTAGAGCAAAAAAAACATTTATTTCTTTAAAAAAATGTATAAATAATAATAATAATTATTATTATTATTCTAATAATAAAAGAATAATCGTTTTATTTACTTTCCTTGGCGATGGCGTAATGATGACGTATTTATTTTTAGCTGTGTGAGGCTTAAATGAAAATGGTGTTTTCAAATGAAGATAAGAGTTTGATCAAAGGTTTACGAGAACTGAAAGGCTTCAGTGCTTCACGTTTTCGTCATGAATTTCTGACTAAAAACTGGACAAAAGGTGGATTGGATTACTTCTTGGCGAAAATTAATCGCACTGGATCAGTATGAAGAACACGACGCACTATGCACCCATCACACTGTCTGACAGATTGCACAGGAGTCTGGCGATTAATGACTCTGATATGTAAACGTTGCTTTATTTCTGTGTGTGCTAATTTAGATTGCAAGTATTAAAACTGAAGCGTTCTGTAAATATATAAGACATCATTGGTTAAATTTGGGCGATCATTGTTTCACAAGGTAATACGGTGATATAAATCAGGTGAGGTGGAAATCATACATATCATATATTTTCATCTATTTGCCATCTAATTACTAAAAATAAAGTTGGAAATATATTGACGAAATTCTGACAGATTGCTTGGATTTTTTCGAGACACTGTGTATATTCATTCATTCATTCATTTTACTACGGCTTAGTCCCTTCATTTATCAGGGGTCGCCACAGCGGAATGAACCACCAACTTAACAAGCATATGTTGTACACAGCGGATGCCCTTCTAGCTGCAACCTAGTACTGGGAAACACCCATACACACTCACATTCACACTACGGCCAATTTAGTGTATTCAATTCACCTATAGGTCATGTCTTTGGATTGCGGGGGAAACCGGAGCACCCGGAGGAAACTCACAACAATTAAATATATTTATTTCTTTCACTCTTTCTTTCTAGGATTATCTGTATTTGAATGTGCGTCTGAATTGCTTTTTACCAACTGCTTCTCCTCCCCCATTTTTTTGGGGTTAATAAAAAACTACTTTATTAGATTTAAAGCACTGCTGTATAATCTAAGCACAGAGTCATTTGAGATGTTTAACTTTCCACAGGACCTCCAAGCACAGATTAGTGTGTCTAATACAAGTGGCTCGCATAACTGTAGTGGTTTACACCATGCAATTTATTCCTAAATTTAGGGAAAAACCCTGTAACACTCTGAAAACTGTCCAAAAGACGGTCTCTACATGTAGCTCTCATATTATACCTAGAGTCTGCTGCTTGACTGAACTATCCAGATTCAACAGAACAGAGGAAAACAGACAACACCACACAAAAAGACAGCATTTTTAGGATTAAGAATCTGGATGTTGGAAAGTACAACAAATATTTCCCTTCCCCTCTCAGATAAAAACTGTTTACTTCACATTCGACCTGCAGTAATGCAATGATTTAGCATGAGCTGTCATAAAAAGACTTATCACCATAAAAACTATTTATTGAGTTCACAGGAGTGATCTATTTCTTTTGATTATAATTTATTTCCAAATCCGGAGCCAGCATTTTTAAGTTTAACGTTAAGGAAGACAGATAGAAACCTCTTTCTCTTGATTAGTCTTCAAAAGTCAGCATCACTTTTATTGTTATTGTTGCTCAAAGTCGGAGACCTGAATAAACCCTGACTCGCAAACATTTAACTGGGGCAGAAATGATTAATTATGCTGACCTGACGAAACCAACATACTGAAGTCCTATTTAATTTAATTTAAGCTTCTTCTTCTGGGACCGAATTTCTAAATGCATCTCCACCGGCAGCTTTCAAGCTACAACCACCAAACTCACACAAGACCTTCTGGATGATCTCAATATGTATACTATATCTTTTCTACTCACGGCTTTCCTAAAAAACCCACATAGACTTTTATTGAGAGGGTGAAAACTTTTGAACAGTCAATCTCAAAGAGCTACATCCATGCAGTTTACGACCTTCAATCAATCAAAACATTAGCAATTAGCTTAGAACATCCTTACGACATGTTGACTCATGCTAAACATGTTAGCAACTTTCTTATTGGCTAGCATCATTTCCTAATAGTGTCATTTGCTAACACTATCATTTGCTAATGATATTGTTTGCTAACAGTATCGTTTTTTTAACAGTATTATTTGCTAATAGTAGAATTTGCCAACGGTATTTGCTAACATGTTTATGTGCTAACAGTATAATTTAACAGTATCATTTGCTAATAGTATATTTGCCAACGGTATCATTTGTTAACAATATTATTTGATAACAGTATAATTTGCTATAAGTAGAATTTGCCAACAGTATCATTTGCTAATGATATCATTTGCTAATATGTATATTTGCTAAAATTATAATTTGTTAACAGTATAATTTGCTAACAATTTCATTTGCTAACAATATAATATGCTAACAGTATCATTTGCTAACATGTTTATTTGTTAACATTATAATTTGCTAACGGTATCATTTGTTGACAGTATCATTTGCAGGTGGTATCATTTGCTAACTGTATTAGTTGCTAACAGTATCCATTGCTAACATGTTTATTTCCTAACATTATAATTAGCTAATCATTAGCTATCATTTGCTAAATGTAGCACTTGCTGATTGTATCAATTGCTAACAATATAATTTTGCTAACAGTATCAATTGCTAACAGAATCAATTGCTAACCTGTTTATTTGTTAATATTATCATTTGCTAACGGTATCATTTGCTGATAGTATCATTTGTTAACGTTAAAATTTGCTGATGCTATTATTTAATTACAGTATCAATTGTTAACAGTATCAATTGCTAACAGTATTATTTGCTAACATGTTTTTTTGCTAACCTGTTTATTTGCTAACATTATAATTTGCTAACATGCTTATTTGCTAACCTGTTTATTTGCTAACATTATAATTTGCTAACGGTACCATTTGCTAACAGTATCAATTTGTAACAGTATCATTTGCTAACATGTTTATTTGCTAAAATTACAATTTGCTAACAGTATCATTTGCTAACAGTATCATTTGCTAACAGTATCATTTGCTAACATTAACATTTGCTGATGCTGTCATTTAATAAGAGTATCTTTTGCTAATGGTATAATTTGCCAACGGTATCTTTCTTCGTTTAAATCTAAGCTTAATTCATATATATTTTTTATCTAAACGTAACAATATCTCATAATGATTGAATTTCCTTGTATTTTTTCTATTTATTAATGAAGTTGTTTTTGATTTATATTGTTTAATAGCACTTTGATCAACAATTGTTGTTTTAAATGTGTTTTCTAACTAACTAAGTAACTAACTAACTAACTAAAACATGCTACAAATACCAATTCATGCTAGAAACAGGCTAAATCTTGCAAACAACATGTTGATCCTTGCTATACTACTCTAATTTTTGTAAGCAACACATCGCAGAAAAAAACATGCTAATTCATGCAAGTAGCATAGCAACTAATGCTTAAAAACATGCTACTTCATGCAAGTAGCATAGTAATTAATGTTTGAAACATGCAAATTCATGCAAGTAACGTAGTAATTAATGCTTAAAACATGCTAATTATGCAAGTAGCGTAGTAATTAATGCTTAACATGTTAAGTAGCATAGTAATTAATGCTTAAAAACATGCTACTTTGTGCAAGTAGCGTAGTAATTAATGCTTAAAACATGCTAATTCATGGAAGTAGCGTAGTAATTAATGCTTAAAACATGCTAATTCATAAAAGCAGCATAGTAATTAATGCTTAAAACATGCTTATTCATGCAAGTAGCATAGTAATTAATGCTTAAAACATGCTAATTCATACAAGTAGCATAGTAATTAATGCTTAAAACATGCTAATTAATGCAAGTAGCATAGTAATTAATGCTTTAAAAATGCAAATTCATGTTAGCAATAAGTTAATGTTAGAAACATGTCAGCAACATATAAAAAGGTACACCACACTAGCAATATAACAATCAACGCTACAAACAACATGCTGTCCACATGTTAACATCATGCGAACATGTTTACAACATCCCAATTTATGAAACGAATAGTAATTTAAGCAAAAAAACATGCTAACAACATGACAACCCATGCTAACACGTTATTTCAATCTAAAAACATGTTAGCAACATGACAATTCATGTTAACAACACGCTAAAGTAAATGTTAGAAACTCATTTAGAAGGAATTCATGCTTAAAAACTGTTAATTCATGATAGAAACTAACTAATTAAAAAGATACTAGCGTCATGTTAATTAATGCTATGCTAAAAACATGCTAATTAATGTTAACGACATGCTAAAATACAAGAGCATTTTGACAAGATGATAATTCAATTGCTTTTGTCCAGCCAACATAAAAGTTTGTCATCCAACTTTTAAAAATGCACAAAATACTCACGTGGTGATTTTGTGTGTTTATACTCTTTCTTGTGAAGTGGATTCTTCCTAAAATATAGAAGCAAGCATACAGAACAAATGTTAAACAAATGCTAGACACTTGCAAGCTGACCTAATTTAAGACTCTGCACACCGGGATGATTATCTAGCACAATTATAGCCAAAGTGTAACAATTCATGACTAAACTTTAATAATAATAATAATTTTTATTATTTTTATAATAACTAAATATGATAATTTATGTGAAAAATCGCTATACAAATAAACTTAAATTCAACTGCAGGCATAAAACCTTAATTTGAAAAGAAGTCTCAGCAACTTTTGGTACACAATGACTTTAAGTATAATTAATGAATGATTAAGACATATGTATGTATTTATGTATGTATATATGTATATATGTATGTATATATGTATATATGTATGTATACATGTATGGGTATATGTATATATATGTGTATGTATATATATGTGTATATACATACATACATACATATATATATATACATACATACATACGTATGTACGTATGTATGTATGTATGTATGTATGTATGTATGTATGTATGTATGTATGTATGTATATACACACACATATATATATATACATATATATATATATACATACATACATACATA
>CAIGQZ010032813.1:22535483-22552863 GCA_903798205.1 Danio tinwini | reverse complement strand
CATACATACATACATACATACATACATATTATATATATATTATATATATATATATATATATAACAACAATTTGTACAGTTACAATACTTTAGCAATTTACACTATCATAATGCTTTCATTCACTTTTAATCTAATAAATTAAAACCACAAGGAGTATTAAAGCTTCTATCTTGCAGATAAACACTATAATGAACTCTAGGATCTGCGACTCCTCATAGACTGAGCGGATTATCCTCTAAATAAATATGCTTTAAAGTGAAGCATTAAGCGTCACCTGTAGCAGTGGGTGCCGTATGGACACTCAGGCCGATCGTCATTTTTATCCTCCTCCTCTTCATTTGCTTTCTCCTCCTCATAGTCGCTGTCTCCAGGATGACTGCACTCCTGAAAGTGAAGCGGATTCTTCCTGAACAGAGAAAAACATAACTGCTTACTGACAAGTCGAGCAATGCATGGTGAAACACAATACAGCAAATCAACTGGCATCCAAGCACCTTCATTCAGCTGCAAATTCAAGTGCTGTTCACTCATTTTTGAGAATCCTTTTCTTTCTTGTGACCCATCCACGACACAATGCAACATTTCAGTTAACCACAATGAAACTCTGAAAGCGTGAGGGCTCTTTCATATCAAACATATCTTTGCTTTTAAAATGCGAGAGATGCCATGCTTGGGAACGAGTTTTAAAAAAGTGCAGCATAGCATAAGGGTCCACATGATATGATATTATGAACATGATATAAAAACAGACAGAAATAGGAAACAATAAGCACGTTAAGATGCCTCATATAACACTCATTCATTTTCTTTTTGGCTTAGTCCCTTTATTAATCAAGGGTCGCCACAGTGGAATGAACCGACAACTTATCCAGCATATGTTTTATGCAGCAGATGCCCTTCCTGCTGCAACCCATCACTGGGAAACACCCATACACTCTCATTCACACACATACACTACGGACAATTTAGCTTACCCAATTCACCTATAGCGCATGTGTATGTACTGTGGGGAAACCAGAGCACCTGGAGGAAACCCACGCCAACCCCTTGGAGAACATACAAACTCCACACAGAAATGCCAACTGTCCCTGCCGAGGTTTAATCCAGCGACCTTCTTGCTGTGAGGCGATTGTGCTACCCACTGCATCACCGTGACATATAACTCAGGATATTCTGGACAACAATGAGCTTCTCCTTCACCATGATATAACTGTAAATAAAACTGTTGTCATGCCAACTTTCTACTATAAACAAAAGCTTGCAGCTGCGCATGGTCTAACAGGGTTGAGCTTATTCTCTTAATGAGTTATGGGTGTGTTTTGAGAATAAACCAATCAGAGTTTCATCTTCTATTCCTTTTAAAAGTCAGTTGCGTCGCGCCATAGCGCATTTGCTATTCACATGGCGGACTTTGAAAGTGGAATAACTAAGCGCTTTACAAGTAAACAGACCATCTGCAGCGCGAGAATGAGCCTTTTTATTCTTTACTTTCACTTTCACTCTCTTCCGTGGATAAGGAAAGGTGTTGTACGCACAAACATTCATTAGCCTACATAAAAAAATGTGATTGTTGAGCAAAGATTTGTTTCAAAACTATTTTTAAACTCAGTTCTAATTTCGAGCAATGAATAAATGAACAGTAATAACGAAGTGTGGTCAAAAAACTGAGTTATAACCAAGTACACATGCTATGCCCCATATGGTCTAAAACCTGACCGCTGGGCAAATCTAAGCTTGTTTTTATTGAAACTAATTTAAATATGCATATAATAAATAATACTACTAATAATAACAACATTATACAAAAGTGAATTGTCATGATTAAACTGAAAAAGCCCCCGAGATGAAAAAGGCATGAAAGCAGTGGTTTTTATATTTATGTAGAAAATAATCATTTTTGTAATATTTTAATCCTTTAATTCTTTTTTTATTTGTAAAGATATTTGCGTATTGCTGTGCATCCTGTGTGTATTAAGCAATGCTTAAGCGGCGCACAACTAACGTGCTCTGTGCTGGACCTCCTCTCAGCTGGTCTATTGCTCAGTCTATTTTAGTCTATGGGTGCACATATGAGCGCAAATGCATTTGCTATTTAAACAGCATGGTGAAAACGTCAAAACGACACTTGTGTCGAGCTGAAACTAGCAAACAACAATTGCGTCGCGCCTTGCACTGGGTGTATGATAGAGCCCATTCTGTGTGAACGACCTCTAACTGACTAATCACAACTGCTGTCACTTACAGAAGATGCTTTTATTAGTTTCTTTTATTATTTAATGACATATTAGCATTAAACAGTGATATTCATGTTAACTGGAGTAATATAAAAACTCATTCATTATAATATTTTTAATGAATCATATTCAAATATTTAACAATAATACAACTACAAAACAAAAATATAACATTAGTTACAGCATGTTGCTACCATTTGTCATATTGCTAGCATAAATGCTTACTAGCATGAATTAGCATTTGATCAACATTGTCTTTGTAACATGGACAGCATTGTTGTCATTAATTACTATCTCTTGCTAGCATGGATTATGGCATTGCTAATGTGATTCTTACACAGTTGTCCATCTAAACGTGTTTCTAGCATGTTTAGCATTATACTAACATGTTGTTGACCAATATTTACACTTTGCAAACATGAACTGGCATATTGTTAGCATGTTTTTAGGCTATTTGGCTAACAAGTTTAAGCATGACTTTAACATGACAAAACGATTTAAGCATGTTTAACATATAACTATGGATTAGCATGTTCGGTTCATGTTAGCAATATAAATATTACAAGCAGTGTAAATATTGGTTAACAACATGTTAATTCATGTCATTATAAGGCTGAACATGCTAGAAACATCTTGCTAGCATGGATTATGGCATTGCAAATGTGATTCTAACACAGTTGTTCATGTAAACATGTTTCTATCATGTTTAAAACATGCTGTTAACCAAGTTTTACATTTTGCTAACATGAACTGGCATTTTGTTAGCATGTTTGAGCCTATTTTACCACATGGGTAACAAGTTTAAGCATGACTTTAACATGACAAAACGTTTCAAATATGTTTAGGATATTACTATGGATTAGCATGTTCATGTTAGCAATGTAAATATTACAAGCATTATTACATACTTGGTGCTAGTAAACATGTTTACATGGTCAACAGTGTTAGAATTATATTAGCAATGCCATAATCCATGCTAGCAAGTCTTAAGCTGCTAGGGGAAGCTACTGATAGCTTAAATATGACTTATACACTCTTAAACAAATAATGGGTCATTTTAACCCAAGGTTGGGTCAAATAGGAATAAACCCAATAGTTTTTTGTCCAATTTTTTTTACCTAATGTCCAATTTTTTTGTCCTACATTTTTACCTAACATTGGGTCCATATTTGACCCAATGTTGGGTCAACACAAGGCTTTTTAAGAGTCTTACAACAAAATACCAATAACAAGTACTGAGTTGTGGCTGTAAGAGCCTCCACTGCGTAAAACATATGGATATAAAAATGAAATAGTTGGTGGTTCATTCCGCTCTGGCAACCTTTGAAATAGAGACTAAGAAAATGATTGAATGAATAATTGTCTGAAGATTTGTTCTTTTCTTGAGCCTTGATGGCATATTTGGTACTATCAGCTGGCACATTGTTGAATTAGCAATTACTGTATTATAGTAGCCATTAAATATTGAACCCCGTAGTATCAGTTTACATTATGATTTAGTATCACAGATGCTGGTAGAAAAGAAAATTAGAAGCAGATGACAGTGGAATCTTTGCTTATTCACCCTACAAATCCAAAAGATAATACCATAAACATAAGACTTAAAATATTGTTTTGTAGATGAATGCTCCATCAGGCAATGTTATCTCAAGATAAAACGAGGATTAAAGAAACATTCTCGACCAGAAGCTCCTCTGAGACCTTTCAAAGTACGTAAATTTGCAGGACTGAAATGGTTTTTGTGGTGCTGTATTTCAAAGAGACGCGCACATGTTTTCCCTGATGTCTAAATCTTTGACGTTTACTTTTTAATAGCTAAAAGCTGAGAGATAGAAACTCAGAATGTGTATTTTTGCAGGATGCTTCTGTCCTCAAATGCAGGGGTGAAGCGTGATGGGAAAAAAAGCATCTGCATTTGTGCGCGGTTCACTTTCCTGCTGGGACTCGCATTCACTGCATCTTTTTATTGTTATTTTTTCTCCGTATTGTCATCCAGTACATGATAAAAACATTTTCTCAATTGTTTACACAAGAATGACCGTTGTATTGTTTTTGGAAGGAGAAGAATTGCCTTTATTATGGTGGCTTGAAAAAAACAACATACTGTTATACAACATACACTTCTTCTTCTGAGACTAAGTTCTATTTGCATCTTCTCCTAGACTCTTCATAGTACAACCACCAAACTAACACCAAACCTCCAATCTGGTCTGACTCAGGTTGCTATATCTTTTCCAACTAGTCCGACTTACGGTTTTCTGAAAACTGACCCGGAAAATTCTGAAAAGTCCCATTGACTTAACACTGAGCTAATTCATACTAAAACATGCTAATTTGTTAGCAACTGCCTAGCAACACCTTAGCAACCACCTAGCAACTACCTAGCAACACCTTAGCAACCACCTAGCAACGCTTTAGCAACCACTCAGAACACCTAGAAACCACCTAGAAACACCTTAGCAACCGCCTAGCAACACCTTAGCAAACACTTAACAAAAACTCAGAACACCCTAGCAACACCTTAGCAACCGCCTAGCAACACCCTAGCAACCACCTAGCAACACCTTAGCAACCACCTAGACAACAACCTAGCAGCCATTCAGAACACCTTAGCAACCACCTAGAACACACTAGCAACTGCCAAACAACGCCTTAGCAACCACCTAGAACACTCTAGCAACCAATCAAAACACCTTAGCAACCACCTAGAACACCCTAGCAACGCCTTAGTAGCCACTCAGAACACCCTAGCAATGCCTTAAGCCTTATTCACACTACGAGCGACTAGCAGCGGCAAAGCAACAAGCGGCTGATCATTTCAATGGAGAGCGAGCGACTTCCGGCAACCTTAGTCTACGTGAGTGGCAGCGACCTGCTGATGACCAGGTGGCCATGTAAAGTCATGAGACAAAGTCGAGAATCCTTTAACTTTATGCAAATGAAGAGTGACTTTCTTAAGCGACAGCCAATAAGAGCACCAGTACAGCTCATGTGATCCTCTCTCTGCTCGCTCAGAGGCCGCTTGTATTCATGCTGTAGATCTACACAGACCTGCGTTTGAAGCATACCTGAGTAGTGCATACCTGTCAACCCTCCCGTTTTTCCTGAGATTCTCCTGTATTTTACAGTTCTATCCCGCTCTCATCCCATAAAGACATTTTCCCGTATTTCTCCCGTATTTCTCCCGTATTTTCAGTCTTTCACTGAAGGGTGCTAAATAAACATTTAAGAGCCGATCCTCTCTATACGCAACCCATACCACCAAACCACCAGGGGCCGCCCCAACGCTCTTAAATGTGAGTCTGTTCTGTGCTTTCGTTTTATTTAGACATTAAAACACTTTGAAATAAATATAAAAATGGAGGGATTCCCTTTCCTTTTCATTACAGGTGCCGTTGCCCCTCCTAAGCAATACTCAAAACAGTCATATAGCGGTGCGTGACTGTTAGTTGACGCGATACATAGTGATAAATAGACGCTGTTTTCCAAGTGAATTCTGCACACGTGATTTGAAGCAGAGCAAAAGTCTGGGTTTTGGGTGCTTGTTTGAACAGACATATACACATAATTAATAATAATAACAGATATCTAAAAATGTCGATCTTGGTGTTTTTTTTTTTTTCAAACACAACAAATTTTGTCCTAAATGAGGATAAAAATTAGGAAAGCAATCGAAAGCTAACATTAGATGTGTGCATTTGTACAAGTGACACCTGTAATTTAATGTAATCAAACGAAAAATCCAAATAAATGATATTTATTTGTTGCTCATTAATTAGAATGTGTAAGTTATACAGTGAAGAAACGGCTAATGAGATTTGAAAAATATTGAAGAAATATTACTCAAAGTATGAGTAAAAAGTAGATCTTTTAAAAGTACTCAAGAGTAGTGAGTAGTCAGTAAAAGCTGATATGTTTACATGTAATTTGTGCACCTGTGTGTAAACGTAACATTCTGTAGTGCATTTAGTTATTGCCCAGCAGGCACACAACATCATGAAACATTAATATTAGGTTAGATTTAGGTTGTAATGTCAGGTGACCACAATTAATTGTCAAGCCAGCAGCTAAGGACAACGTTATTTTGATGTCCAATAATGACGTCAAATGATGTTAATATTTGGTTGATTTTAGGTTTTTAGAAAGTGACCAAAATCTAGCGTCAAGACAACATCAACATCACAATGTCATATATGACGTCAAATACTGACATTTATTCATCAGGTACGGCAACCAAAATCCAACGTCTAATAGATGTTATAGTGGTAACGTTCACACAACATCAAGCTGTAACCTCAATAGACGTTGATATTTGGTTGGTGGTTTTAGGTTGGACATTGAGTTCTGATATCAACCAGATTATCCAAACACAACGCAAAGAATGTTAGGATTCAACGTCAATCTGATGTCATGTTGACGTCTTGTGTCTGCTGGGTGATTAAGGCCATTTCGGTCATCATACTGTAAACATCAATCATCTTCTCATCAGTGACATGCATCTAAACAGTCTCTGGGTCAATGGACGTAAAGATTTTGAACATCTTCATGGACACTTTTAATGCTTCCAAACAGTTTGCTGCCATTATAAAGTGCACACGTCTTGAAGGAGGTTCATTATGATACGATTTACCTTCTACAGTATGTGCGATTTGATTGGACAGGAATCTCAGGACTGATTTTTCTAATCCCCATGGACAAGAAATAATAAAGTAGTGACTGCAGGTTGAAGGAAAGTGGTGGAGTAAAAGTACAGATACTGCACTAAAAATGTACTCAAGGTAAAGTAAAAGTACACATCTTTAAAACTAGTCAGTAAATTACAATTCCTGAGAAAAACGACTCAATTACAGTAATTTGGGTATTTGTAATTAGTTATTTTACACCACTGTATTTCACATCTCAATGTTGGCAGATATGTGCTAGTGTGAATGAGGCATTAGCAAGAAACATGCCAAGGCATACTAGAAACATGCTAACATATATGTAGTTATCTATCTATGCCAACTGTTTCAAATGTCTTAAAAACTACTTCAATTATTCAAACTGTAAAACTATGTCAAACTTTCAGACTAGGCTTTCTCAAGCCACCATAAAGTTTGTCTACGAGCTTTACTTTTCTAGTTTTTGTTTGCTTTTCTTGATATAAAGGGGGGCTAATAATTCTGACTTCAACTGTACGTTTTGTATGCACATTTTCAAAATTCATGCTCATCTTGCTTTACACGTTTTTTTAATGCAATATTCCAAAATGTGCATCAAAAACAGGCTACAAAAAAAGTTTGAAGGTAAAATAGGAAAAGTAGACTGGAGTTTGTTTGCGTCATTACCTGTAGCAGGAGCTGCCATAAGGACAGGCTGTCCGGCGTGGTTTCTTCACTTCACTCCTGCTTGTTTTGTTCTCGCTCTCTGCGATCTCTGACCTCTGCGAGAGTCCCCGGCTGACCTGAGAATCACTGCCATCTTCAGTTTGAGTCTTGGAGTTTTGTGCTTGATCTCCTTGTCTGACCTGGGCTCTCCTACCACCTCCTCTTCGGTCCTCATCATTACGCTCCATCACTCCGGAGCCGTTTGCTCCATCCGAGACTGAAGATGCTCCACTGGGAGCCGTTGCATCATCCTATCAGGACACAGAGCAAATACTCACTTCTGCTTTCATTTCAATGCAACAATAGGCTGATGTTAAATACAAGTGACATTGTTCATGTACACAGCTCTACAGGTTTTGTTAAGGTAGATTCAGGACTTTTTTAAAAAAAAAAAAAAAAAACACTTTTAAATGACAACATCCAAACAAAAAGACATACAATATAAGTACCAGGGTCACCGGATACAATCTTACTAACATTGATTAGTATTTATGTTTGGTCAGATCTTGCCCGAAGAGCTTGTTGAGTTTTACTGTTTATGAATCCAAATTCAGACGATCTCCGAGTCTGGTAGGAGCACTTTTAGCTTAGCATAGATCATTGAATCGGATTAGACCATTAGCATCTCCCTCCAAAATGACCAAAGAGTTTTGATAGTTTTCTTATTCAAAGCTCTTCTGTAGTTACACTGTGTACTTCAAGGGACAAAAACATTCAAAGTTTCTATTTTCTAAAGTGATATGTCAAGGAATGTTTTTTTAAAAGCACCTCCTCCCCCACTATGTTGCTTAAACAACCATGCATTTGTTTCATACAGATTACAAAACCAGAGAACATTTGTTTTAAAGTGTAGTTGGTTTGTTTAAATGTAGAGATTGTAAGCTTTATGTAGATACATACAGTGGGGGAAATAAGTATTGCACATGTCAGCTACACATTTCTAAAAGTGCTGCTGACTTGAAATTGATGTTGGTAACAACCAAAGAAAGCAATATATGCAATGAAAACTAAATCTAATTAGTTTACAAATTAAGTTATGTGTGATAAAATAAAATGACGCAGGAAACACGTGAAGAAAGGAAGGTGTAGAAAGGCATGGAAAGCCCAGACAGCAGCTGAAATCTCTCAGTAGTTCTTCAGCAACCATCATCGTCAGTGTAAATGAATATTAGCTGCTTCAGTCCAACATCTACATGAAGCTGGATTTATACTTTTGCCTGGCGCCACTGCGCACGCACCTCACGACAAGGACGAAGCTTTTATACTTGCCGCGTTCGCTGTTATGATATTCCTTAAGAAGGACAGGGGTCGAAAGTTTCCGGAACTACATCATATCATTAATATCATTCACGATTTTTTTAAGCTAATTATTTTTATTGTTTTTATAAATTATTTTAATGATTATAAGGATCTTTATAACCATTCAAGAAATTTGATGCATCACTTGCTTTTGTTCATATCTCGGACAGTTCTACCTATTAAAGTTGATAATGACAACAGAACATGGGTTGTTCTACAAATATATTCTTTATTATGGCAAGAATAAAAGCAAAAAAAGCACACTTACTAAAAAATACTGATGTTTTTTAGATTTAGCCCGCTCCACAATTCACACATTTACTGTCTGGCTAGTTTCTGTCCCATACTTATGCTAAAAGGGCAATAATGGTCCAACATTCCTGACCATTATCACCAATAAAGTCTAGAAAAACAGGCCATCAGTATATTGTAAACCGATAGATTCAAACCGATTCAAATATTCCTTTCCAGTTATCAAATAAATAATTTGTTCCTTACTTATAGTTTTGTGGCTATTAAATTGTTTTAAATTGTAATATCTACATCACTTTAAAACCTATAAATGGTGGAAAAACATATTCTGTAATTGTGTACCCTGGTCTCCACTTTTGCCATGGCCTCTTTTGGCTTTAACAAACTTATCCCTCAGGTTCTCCAAACCTTTTAACAAAACTTTCCTCCTTTCCCACAGCTGTTGCAATTTCTAGCCAAGAATTATTGTTCATCAGGTTACCTCTATGATCACAGATCATAAAGATGTCTGTACAGTCGTACTGTTTCAGACTAAATCTCTTCAAAGTGGATCATATTCAACTCAAATCAAACGCGCCACCGCGCATACTGTTCGCCCGAGTCACAAAAAATGCCGTGTGCACCGCCAGCCGAAATCATGTCACGCGCACCCAAAGCCAACTTCCGCTAACACATCGATGACATCGCATTCGCCACGCACACTCAAGCGAACTAGCGAACGCATCGAGTATAAACCAGGCTTTAGCATGATGATGAAGACGAAACCAGGGTGGACATTTTAGCAAGACAATAATCCAAAACACAGCCAAGGAAACTCTCAGATGCTTTCAGAGAAAGAAAATCAAGCTGTGGAACGGCCCTGCCAATCACCTGACTTGAATTTAATATAACATACAAATTAAAGCTCAGATTTGACAGACGAGACAGAACCATCAAGAGTTTTACACTCTGTTGAAGTCTGTGAAAAACTATAATAAAATAATTCATTACATTTATATAGCGCTTTTCTGGGCATTTAAAGCACTTCACACATTGGGGGGAATCTCCTCTTCCACCACAAGTGTGCAACATCCACCTGAGCAATGCATGTGACTTGCAAACTCACACCTGAGCAATGCATGTGACTTCATTCTCCATATGAGAGGCGTCTTTAAGCTGCCATCGCCTTTTATATAAAGTATTAAATACATTTTAGTACTTCAGTACTTTCTTCTTATGTCATTTCATTGTTATTACACGGAACTCATTTTTCAGATTTATTTTATTTTTATGCGTGTATTGTTTGGGTTTTACCAAAATCTGGTTCAATGTCAACAGCTCCTTTAGAAATATTATTCCCATGAAAAATATTTATAATACTTATTTCCCCATGTTTGTGAGGGACATATACCATCGCATTTGGAGTTGAAGCTGCAGAACTTATCGTATAAACACACGTCATACTGACAGTTACATTTTTCCCTGTTCAAAACTATATGCATAACACGTCTTGTGAGCTCTGCAGTCATTGGTATAATACACTATTCTGCACTAATGTCGAGTGTACAGCATGAGCTACCAGAGGTGGCATAGACTCCTCTTCAGAGTCGCTCTTCAGTCTTTTTGTTTTCCTCTTGGGCGTTTTTTCCTCCAGTTCCTCTTCCTCGGAGGACATCGCTGCGGTTTGAGCTCGTTTTGGTCCAGTCGCCCGCTTGGGTGTCGCGACCCGTTTGGCTTTTGTAGGGGTTCCTTTGGCTACTGAGAAAACATTTATTGATGGATAACGTCAGGATTTGAACATGTTTACTATCAAGTAAATATTAGATATTTGGCAATATTCAATATATTCTGATGTTTATTATTAAAACTTTGAGAGTGCTTTTTAAGAGTAATCAGATTGTTGTATTTGCAGAGGTTGTTCAAATGCTTAAAGACTTAATAGGCCATTTAATTTTCAAGTAATAACATTATTAAATATAGTAACATACGAATATTATTCATTTAGATTTGTTTGGAATAAATAATCAACATATGTTGGTGACATTTCAAGCATTTCCACTTTTATCATTCATTCCGATTCCATGTTGTATAAAATAAAATAAAATAAAAACATAAATAAATAAATATAAAAATAATAATAATAATAATAATTGAATTAAATAAAAAAATATAAAACAAAAAAAGTTTAATAAAAAATAAATAAAATAAAAAATAAAATAAAAATTAAATTTTAAATTAAAAATTTAAATAAATAAAATTGCATAAAAAAATTATAAAATAAAAAATAAAAATATATTTTGTAAAAATTTTAATACAAATTAAAATAAACTACTTAATAAAATAACAAATTATAATATAAAAATGTAAAAATTAAGAAAAAAATATTGTATTAAATAAAAAATTTATTAAATTAAATAAAAATAAAATATAAAATAAAATAAATAAAAAAATTTAAATTAAAAATAAATTAAAAATTTAATAAAAAGTTGTATAAAATAAAATATGTAATAATAAAAAACTAATAACATAAAATAAAATAATAGCAAAAACAGTAGGACCCTGCAATTGAATTATGTCTAAGGATATTGGATCATACTTTAGCACTGACTGTAATGTACATAATGAATCAGAAGGTGGAATAAACATAGTAGCTATTAGCTGGAGACCCAAAATCATCTAATAAATGAGCCGAAGAGAAACATAAGAGCTCTGTGTAAAGCACCACGAGCTCCAGATTGAGAGCTGAATATGGCAGGTTTAGTGCTAATGAGGTGTTTATAGAGTCTGCACTTGCCCTTCTACAAGCACATTAGCGATACATCTGCATTTGTGGATCTGCATTTCTGTATGCACCGGAGAGACATCTGAAAGCATTCACATACAGCACACAAACCTATTTGACAAGCAGATGCAGACAAACTCCCACTACTGCTTTCTTACTTTTATCCTTCAGCCACAGGTTTCTTTTCTTTTTTTTTTCTTCAATGGGTGTGAGACGGACAGAAGACTGGTGCGGTTGTCATGGTGACAGTACCTTTGGCGGGTGACGGACTGTTGGCAGCTGAAGTCGTCATCCAGGCTGGCAAAACACGCTTCCTCTGGGGCAGAGCGGACTCGTCCTGCTGGCTCTTGGATGGTGGCTTAAAACACAATAGTAAACACAAATAGTAAATAAAAAATGCTTTGTTGTGTAGACAATCAAAAAATATATTGCTTAGGGGGCTAATAATATTGACCTTAAAATGTTTTTTTTATTATTTAAATGGCTTTTATTCTAGCTAAAATCAATCAAGTATGACTTTCTGCAGAAGAAAAAATATTATAGGAAATACTGTGAAAAATTCCTTGCTCTGTTAAACATCATTCAGGAAATATTTGAAAAAGAAAATTCACAGGAGGGCGAATTTGAGCTTCAGTATATATATATATATACGTATTATACACTTAATGGCCACTTTATTAGGTACACCTTACTAGTACCAGGTTGGACCCCCTTTTGCTTTCAGAACTGCCTTAATCCTTCGTGGCATAGATTCAACAAGGTACTGAAAATGATCCTCAGAGATTTTGGTCCATATTGACATGATAGCATCACGCAGTTGTTGCAGATTTGTCCGCTGCATATCCGTGATGCAAATCTCCCATTCCACCACATCCCAAAGGTGCTCTATTGGATTGAGATTTGGTGACTGTGGAGGCCATTTGAGTACAGTGAACTCGTTATCAAGTTATCAAGTTCAAGAAACCAGTCTGAGATGATTCGAGCTTTATGACATGGCGCGTTATTCTGCTGGATGTAGCTATCAGAAGATGGGTACACTGTGGTCGTAAAGAGATGGACATGGTCAGCAACAATACTCTGGTAAGCTGTGGCATTGACACGATGCTCAATTAGTACTAATGGACCCAAAGTGTGCCAAAAAATCCCCACACTGTTACACCACCACCACCACCAGCCTGAACCGTTGATACGATGTTGTTGTAGCTGCTCTTCATGCTCTTCACCATACCTTGGTTGTAACGAGTGGTTATTTGAGTTACTGTTGCCTTTCTATCAGCTCCAACCAGTCTGGCCATTCTCCTCTGACCTCTGGCATCAACAAGGCATTTACGCCCACAGAACTGCCACTCACTGGATATTTTCTCTTTTTCAGACCATTCTTTGTAAACCCTAGAGATGGTCGTGTGTGAAAATTCCAGTAGATCAGCAGTTTCTGAAATACTCAGACCAGCCCACGTGGCACTAACAACCATGTCATGTTCAAAACTACTTAAATCCCCTTTCTTACCCATTCTGATGCTCGGTTTGAACTGCAGCAGATCGTCTTCACCATGTCTACATGCCTAAATGTATTGAGTTGCTGTCATGTGATTGGCTGATTAGAAATTTGTGTTAACGAGCAGTTGGACAGGTGTACCTAATTAAATGGCCAGTGAGTGTATATACATAGCATGTGTGAAAAAATACAAAAAATTTGAAAATGACAGACACACTTTACTGAATGTATGAATTTCTAGCAGGAGTATATTATTCAAACTTTTTATGATTTCTTAGGGGGAATGGAGAAACAAGACCGCAAAACAGAGGCAGATATGTTCAAATAATGGCAAAAGCAGTCATAATAAAAACAGGATAAGTCCTGGAATAAAACATTTACTGTGAACTCATAAATCAGGATATAGTACAATCATGAATGTGTGCTTATGCTAAAATCACTAAAGTCCACTATACTGATATAGATCCTGCATGTTTTCCTAAAAAACTGAATTAAAGAAGAAAGAAAGAAAGAACACACAAGATGAATAGATGGATTAAAAGACTAAAGAATGGATGCATGGATTGATAGAACGATTGGAGGATGATAGATGGATGGTACAATTGGAGGATGATAGATGGATGGTACAATTGGATGGATGGTACAATTGGATGGATGGATGGATGGTACAATTGGATGGATGGATGGATGGATGGATGGATGGTACAATTGGATGGATGGATGGATGGATGGTACAATTGGATTGATGGATGGATGGATGGTACAACTGGATGGATGGATGGATGGATGGATGGTACAATTGAATGGATGGATGGACGGACGGACGGATGGATGGATTAAACCATTGAATGGATGGATGGACGGATGGAATGATTGGATGAATAGATGGATGAATGGAATGACTGAATGATAGATAGACATGATAGAGATGGTTGGATAGATGGATGGATAGATGGACAGATGAGTAGACTTTAGATAGATAGATAGACAGACAGACAGATAAATGGATGTATGTATGGTTGGATGGATGCAACGAATAAATGGAAGAAACAATTGGGTTGATAGATGGATGGATGAACGGATGGAACCATTGGATGGATTGATGGATGGATGGATGGATGGATGAATGGATGGATGAATGGATGGATGGAACGATTGGATGAACAGATGGATGAATGGAACGACTGAATCACTGAATGATAGATAGATGGATGGATGAATGGAACGACTGAATGATAGACAGATGGTTGGATAAATGGATGGATGGATAAATGGACAGACGGGTAGACTTTAGATAGATGGATAGATGGATGGATGGATGGATGGATGGAAAGACATCAGATAGATGGATAGACAGATGGATGGATGGAAGGATAGAAAGAATGACTGAACAACAGACTGACGGTTAGAGAGAGATGGATGGATGGAGAGACACATAGAGGTTTAGATAAATCGAAAGATAGACGGATGGATGGATAGACAGACAGACATTGGATGGATAGATGGATGGATGGATGGATGGATGGATGGATGGATGGATGGACAGACACAGAGAGATGGTTAGACAGATGGAAAGACAGATGGCTGGATGGATAGATGTACAGACAGACGATTATACAGACGAAAAGATAGATGGATGGATAGAAGGATGGATGGATGGAAGAATGGATGGATGGAAGGATGGAACCATTGGATGGATAGATGGATGGAACGATTGGATAGATGGATAAATTAAACCATTGAATAAATAGATGGATGGATAGATGGATGGATAGATGGATGGATGGAATGACTGAATCATTGAACAATAGATGGATGGATGGATGGATGGATGGATGGATGGAACGACTCAATGATAGATAGACAGGTGGTTGGATAGATGGATGGATAGATGGATGGATGGACAGATGAGTAGACTTTAGATAGATGGATAGACAGACAGACAGATGGATGGATAGATGTCAGATAGATGGATAGACAGACAGATGGATGGATTAATGGATGGAAGGATAGAAGGAACAACTGAACAACAGACTGACGGTTAGAGAGAGAGATGGATGGATGGATGAAGAGACAGACGTTGGATGGATAGATGGACTGACACAGATGGTTAGATAGATGGACAGACGGATGGATGGAAGGACAGACAGACAGACAGACAGACAGACAGACAGATAGATAGATAGATAGATAAATAGATAGATATTTCATGTCACTATACATTTTTTTACCACATAAACCAGAACACATACACTGACACACACATACACTGACACACACACACACACACACACACACACACACACACACACACACACACACACACACACACACACACACACCTCATTTAGAGAGCCAAGAGTGTGTGAAGAACCAGTGGCTCCTTCATCTTCTGCATGTGTGCGTCTCAGGTTGGAGTGTGTGCAGCTGCTGGCCGCGAGTGTGTCTTCAGACAAACACTTCTCCACCTCCACATCCTCTCCAAACGCCTGACTGTTCCTGTGAACAAAAACCAAAAATCATCTCTGCGTCTCCAAATTAAAGCACCAGACCTCAGTAAAATGACACAAACATCATCACAATAACTGCGACCTTCCACTCGAGGCTTATGCATGGCCACAATTCTTCATTAACAAAAACAAAATCAACAATCCCTCGTCAGCGCGAGCTCGGCGTACAAAGAGAGACAGCATCCTAATTGTCTAATTTCACAGATGAAAGGCCTGACTTTTAAATGTATGCAAATGAGCACGTTCAGAGCCGATTGGTCATGGCGGCTCTTATCATTCGTTTATCATCTGGGCGTTATCAAAGCATCTTTTTAGTTTTAAGATATCCATTTTTAAGAGTCTGTAAGCTCATTATGAGGTGGCACGGTGGCTCAGTGGTTAGCACTGTCGCCTCACAGCAAAAAGGTCACTGGTTCGAGTCCCAGCTGAGCAAGTTGGCATTTCTGTGTGGAGTTTGCATGTTCTCCTCATGTTGGCGTGGGTTTCCTCTGGGTGCTCCAGTTTCCCCCACAAGTCCAAACGCATGCGCTATAGACTGATTTACGCTGCCGCCATTATTAACAGCAAAATCGAGGCTGCGGTGGGAAGAAACCCGGAAGTATAGCCTGAGTCATACAGGAATGTTGTGTACCTGGCTGTATATCTTATCAGCAAAGAGATAGTGACACAAATTTATGATTTCACCGCCTTCTGAGTGTCCCGTAGGTCCATTCTGAATGAATAGTGAAAATAAAAAGGGATATCTGACCACATTTTCAGCTAAGTTAAGGGAAATGGCCCAACTTAGCTAACATTTTTTTTCCCAAACACACATTTAAGAGGCCATTCATCAAACACAAGTTAATAAACTGAATCTTTAACTATATTAGACTTGTCACGATACAAAATTTCCGTAATGAAATAAAAAAAAAAAACGCCCATTTCTCGTTAACATTTAAGACACTGTTTATGGAGTTCTTAAACAGCGCTGATTGGCTATTGTGTTCATGTGCTCAACAGAAATCCCTATGATTGGCTGTGAAGGTCAGCAGTTCACCAAACTCACTGCTGTTTACTGAGTGCTAACACAGATGAGCGATCCCCTGATGAATCGACTGATCTTCACGGCTTTAAAACGATCCAATGTCCGTCTATGTGTTTTCAACAGAGATGTATAAAGTACTAGAGACCCAGACTTAAGTAAAAGTGCAAGTGCTCTATCAAAAAAAGGACTTGAGTAGAAGTTGAAGTGCTCTTTAAGCACAATACTTAAGTGGAAGTACTGAAGTATTCAACATTTTTGTACTTAAGTATTGCAAGTAGTTTATTTAAAAATTTACTACTCAAGTATTGCGTTATGTAGTTATTTTTAAAAAAGCAGTCAAAAGACATATTATTTTGTTTATTTTAAATATCTTTTTTGGGGCACAGGATTAAGCAGAACAAAAAGAACCATGGTTTACGATTTATAATATAAACAAATA
>CAIGQZ010032813.1:22523522-22535083 GCA_903798205.1 Danio tinwini | reverse complement strand
ATATATATACATATACATAGTGGTAGCTAATGACTGGAGATGGAACAACAGAAATGATTTATATGCCATCTCCTTTTAAACAACTAATAAAACTTGAAAACTGTGGGTACAAGTAAAGCAAATCTTTCTCTGCCCACAAAAAAAAATAAATCAAAAAAGTAAAAAAAAAAAATCATAAAAGAGGCACTTTAAAAAGGCAAATAATTAAAGTCACATTTAGGCCTAATCCCAATTCTACCCCTTCCCCTTCGTTTTGCAAGTTCCCGTGAAGGGGTAGGATGTGCCAATTCTCTTTAGCTTGAAGGCGTAGGCTAAGAGGAAGGGGTAGATAGCCCTTCGATCTGAGATTTTTCAGGACCACACTCAAACCAAGGGGTAAGAAAATTTCCCAGAATACACGAGCCACAACGGCAGCAGAGCTGCACCCTGAGATCAGGAGAGCCACAAATTAGTATTTTTGTGTTTTTCCTACGAATTTTTACGACAAACAAACACATGTTTTAATATATTCATAACTGCGTTCAAGTTTTACCATCATTCTTTTATAAAAAAAACACTAAAATAAAAAACTCTACATTTCGTGACCTATAATCCCTAATAATAACTCCTGTACAGCAGTCCCACAACATTCTGACACTCGATGACACTCAAATACCCTGTCAGAAAAGTCTAGTGGCAGAGAATGAGCTTTTTACAGTGTCTGCTATAATGTTAATGCTGTTTTTGGTTTGTTTACATAGATGAATATGGCCACTGTGTAAATTCGCAGTACAGTTACGATCTTATTGCCACATTAGATCGTTATGATAACATAATATATGCCTTCAGTGATTTCCTGAAGACAAATACCAAAAAATAACACAACTGGAATAACTACAGCAGTCACGATCATCTGATCTCATATGAAGCAAGAGAGCGCGATGACATATGATGACGTGTGCAGGTGCTGTAGTGCTGTCCCATTTCTTAGGGGTACATTTTAAAGCTCTTCCCCTTCACACTTGTTTTTAAGGGCCAAGGGGAAGGGGTAAAAAAATAGAATCGGGATTGGGCCTTAGTGTTGACTTTAAATGTTTTTTTTACGTTTTCATTTTCGATAGTATAGTAAACAAGGCTTAGAGAACAAGTTGTACTGTAAGTCAGCTCTTCACTGCTTTGAGTGACAGGCTGAATCACCTGAGGGTTTGATCGTCTTCTTTAATGTGGACTCTGTAAATGTATTTTCCAGGCATGAGAGAGAAGATGTCTCCATCCTTCAGGCAGTGCCACTGGTCCTTCTCCAGTGGCTGAGGCAACGCTATGATGTTCGTCTGAATAAAACAAGGGTTCAGGTGTGTCTAGAGGATGGAAATCAAGAGAAATGGGTCATATAATTAAGCCAATAAAAACATCCCGTTTGCACAAACTTATTTTTTAGTACCCCTTCTAAAAGTATGTTGAAGTGTACTTCATCACAGGGGCAACTATTTAATCCAATTACCCATCAACAACATAAATATTCATGAGACCGATACAAGCCCTTATTAAATACTCCGAGTCAAAAGATCAATAGAGGCCAAAACCCTCCTCATTGTTGCTATGACAGCATGACTAAGAGGCCATAACGACACGTATAATTAAGAGCGACAGCGGCTTTAAAGAGAGAGAGCATTTTTAAAAACTTCTGATGTCTTCTCATCAAAGGAGAGCGCTGCTTTTATTCACGAGAGTCTAAAATGACAAAACCATCATCAAGACTCCCGAGCCCACATTAGAGGACTAAAATAAAACCTACAGGCTTCAGGCGCAGCACGCCATTCTGGTTCTCAAGGATGCCATGGTTCCTGGAAACCCTCTTATCATTCACCTGATGGAGAGAGAAGACAGAGAAAAACAGAAATGTTGAGATATATATTGATGAACTGCTGTTTACTAGGAAACGCATGAATGCATCATGTTAATGGCACTTTCATATTGAACAAGGATGCATTAAATCAATCAAAAGTGGAAAGACAATATGTGTATAATAATGTTGGAAAGGGTTTTCTTCATTATTATTTATTATATTATTGTTTCTATTTCATTATTAGGAAATAATATATTTTTACTACCTGACAAATACCTATCCAAGTTTTAATAATAATAAATAATAACTTGACTTCTAGTTGATCATTTGGTATCAGAAGTGGCTTATATGAAAGGCAAAGGGCTCTAGATTATGTTTATTTTACCAAAATAAAATGTTAATGTCTTGATTTTTAATGATTTAAAGGGCACCTATGGTGAAAAATCTACTTTTCAAGCTGTTTGGACAGACATATGTGTAGGTATAGTGTATAGACCTTCATATTGGGGTGATCTAAACACACCCAGTGCTTTTTTTCAATTTAACAACATAAAAAGGTGGACCAATTGGAGTAGTTTTGAGATCGTCCGCAACTTTACGTAGGAATGCGTCCCCCCGCCCACCAATATTGATTGACAGATGTGCATTACCATCTCCTCAGTATGTTGTTTCACGTCCGCCATTTTCAGCGTGTGAGTCAAAGCGACGTCACCAAAGAAACACTCTGCTCTATTTTTAAATGGAAGGCTCATTGGGTTCAACATTCACCACGTTAGCGCTCTCCTCCACGCCAGTGTTTGTGAGTTTTGGTGGGTTTGCATACATGTGTACTTTTCATTGTGTCTTCCTTAAACTTCAGCGGTTTGCATTTCCCGCGGTCACAGAAGCTCCGTCATCTTAACTAGGTGCAGCTGGAAAGTGCGAGCGCGCTACCTCACGTGCGCGTCCCTCCATTGGAAATAACGACGCGCAGCGCCATGCATTTCGCGTTGTCGCGGGTGAAAGTGACGACCGTGGGGTTTGCTCACTATTCTGCCGCCTAGGTCGCCTCTATGGACGCGCTGGCCCTGCTCAGGACACTGTTCATATTTCTGTCGTGCTACAGAGCGTAATCTGAATAGTTTCATTTTAAATAACATGCGAATGTGCGCGTCTGGTGTGCCGCGTCGTGGCTCTGAGCGACGCATTCGGTGTATGATGCCCTTTAGTTATAGCCTCAAGCAGGTCGTACACCAGAAGTGCCGCTCGGCGACACTCAGCATCGCGCCACGCAGCGGCATGCATTTCTGAATTCTAAACATGTTTCTATCAGGTGACACACCGACGCTGCAAGTGTGCGATACTTTCAACTGTTATGTGCGCGCCGTGTCGCGGTGCATCCGGTGTGTGATGCCCTTCAGTCACAGTTAATTTACTGTGCTTTATTAGTCTCGGTGTAGGCTACAAGTTCGGAGCTTTAAACTAGCACACAGCTGGCTGTAAAACTATACAAAGACACATGATTCTGTACTCTCTGCTTGGTCTGTGTCTGAGACCTACATGTACGTCTAAATGCTGGTACTCATGTTGCTTCTCTCTGTCTGCCTGTCTATTGCAATACACACAGCGGGGGAGCTCTTGGCTCCGCCCCCTTGTTAAGTTGGGCGGGATGTCGAAACTAATTTTCATGTGAAGCAACACACCCCTAAAACAGCAAACTGTGTACACGCCCCCAAAATGACACTTTTTAACACATCATAATAAAAAAATCTGAATTGTGTTTTGAACTGAACCTAAACTGGCACACTCAGAAGAACCATAATATTAATATTACATCTTAAAAAAGGGTTAAAATCTGTGCCCTTTAATTAGGACAGTAAGCTCTGACTTTGCTTAGACAAAAGTCTTGTCACTTAACAGAGATAATGTCCAGTAGAATATAAAGTCATTGTGCAGTGGAAAAGAATGAATATTGTGTCTGACTCCCATGAGCTTGGAGGACTGCATCCATACATCTCTGCAATGACTCGAATAACTTATTAATGGGGTATATGCCGAGCTAGTGTGGTTCCCATACTGCTAAACTTCCGGTGACCTGTTATTGTGAGTTTTTCCATTTTATATGATTCCTCTTACAGCATCAATGTTGTAATGTAATTAAAATACAATCAGTTAAATAGATTTTGGTATTCATTTAGTTGCTCAAGCATAAAACAAGACAAAAAGCTGTTTACTCGCTGACGCCCGTCAGAATCGGCAGGCTAGAGCAGAAGCTCCGTTGAATATGCTGGGGTAAAATAAATGCTCATATTATAAAGACATGGAGGGGAAAATGTAATTTAATGCAGTGTTTCTTGTAATCTGAGACCCACTTTATACCAGATATCCCTCAGCCAGTGGAGATAGCTGATTTTTAAAGAAAACAGGCCTTAAACGCGCCAATTTTGCAATGGCTTACAGTTCACCGGAAGCTCTTAAATGAGTTTACTGGCAATTTAAAAGTCCTTTAGAATCCTTCAGCATATACCCTATAAAGTCATCTGGAATGGCAAAGAAAGCGTTCTTGCAGGACTCCCAGAGTTCATCAAGATCCTTTGGATTCATCTTTACTGCTGCCTTACCGCAGACATGCTCAATAATGTTCATTTCTGGTGACTGGGCTGGCCAATCCTGGAGCACATTGACCTTCTTTGCTTTTAGGAGCTTTGATGTGGAGGCTGAAGTATGAGAAGGAGCTCTCTCCTGCTGAAGAATTGGCCCTCTCCTTTGATTTGTAATATAATGGGCATATCGTTTGTGATAAGCAATTTAATATCGAAATGATGACCAAAAATAAGACCATGTTAAGAAAGCAATAAGAAAGAAAATAAGTAAAGTAAGTTTCTGATTGTTCTTGATGTTTTCAGGATGATAAAACTACCAGTAGAACAACATGGGGGTGATATGCGTTTGATTTATTTGTGTTTGGTTACATTGTTAAAATGTCTGATTTGTTTTATGTGGCAGTAAAACATGGCTGTTTAAAAATTTTAGCGATGCTTTCTTTTCCCTGAAATAATAAGAAATATATGTTGGATATCATTTTTTTAAAAATATATCGAACATCGCAATAAATAGCATGCTATCATATATAGCCTTTTTTTCCACAATAATGCATAGCCCTACTGTAAAATTAAGCTTTGCAAGAATAAATTAAATTTTAAAGTATAATTGAAATATAGTGATACCAAATTTCAATAATTAAGTTTTGCACAAAATTTCTATTAGGACTATTGAACGCAATAATGAACACACAAAAAAAAGATATTTTGAAGAATGTTGGAAACTGGTAGCCATTGATCTCCATGGTATTTAATACCTACAGAAGCAAATGGCTGCCAGTGTTCAACATTCTTCAAAATATCTTCTTTTGTGTTATATTATTTTGGTTAAATATATTGACACTAATCTTTAGGTGTGTCATTAGCTATGTTTCCATCCACCTATTTTTATGCGCATTTTGGATCTTCGCATAAAAAAAAGCAGTTGATGGAAAAAACTGACAAAAACACTTGTTCTTACACTGACAAAAACACATCAAAGTTGTATATGTGATATATACTGGACAAACATTATAAATCAAGAAATCATTCATATGTTCATTGTTTTCATGATTTTCTGATATTTTAATTGAAAAACACTTCAAACGTATTCAATAACTCATTGTTTCGCTTGGTCGGATGCTCCCTACTAAGCTTGTTGCTTATGGCCTCTGCACTGCTTTGCTCATTCTGCCTCTGGACTGCTTGGACCCTTAATTGCTGCTTGCAGCTATATTATTAGTATACATTATTTTCTGTATATTTAGTTTTTCTTGATTTTTGCACATTTTCTCAGATCATTTGTTGATTGATTCATTAGGACTATCATAGGTTTCAGGTGTGATGTGGTTAAAAAGATACAGTATATCTAGCAGCACTCAATGTGTTTCCAAGGTTGGAAGGCTGAGAGAACTGAAAAACTCTCGAGAATGGAGATTTCTGCACATTTGTGCCAGTCTGTCAGATCAAATAGGATAAAAGGCTGTAATATTTTCTAGAAAGTATTTAAAATTTGCATAACCAATGATTGATCTTATCCACCCAAGACCCACCCATTAGTAGGCTAAACATGCGTGCCTATTTTTTGATTACCTGACCGGCGGATTAACGGCATCATCGTAAATATACGAATATACGAAATATTGCAGTGTCACTCACGTGACGGACCTCATCGAGAAGTACAGAAAAGAAAATGAAACACGTTATACTTTCTGCGATGATGTCGTGAGGTGTCGCAGACATGGTATTGGTTGTCGTGAACTATGGCACATCATACGATAAGAAATTATTTAATCTTGTGTCATGATCCCCATTTGTCCTTTTACAACCCGCCACGGCACTATACGTCAAGGAAATCAGAACAAAATCATGTGATCTGACCAGGGCTTAAGGTTTTCTTATGTTGCTTGTATGACCTGCTAATAAATTGCCAATGTAAAGCATTATAACGACGTCATTACAAATCACACTACCCCCAAACCTTTTGAATGGTTGTCTATGCACTGTATTAGTTTATAAAGAAGATCCAATGGCACTTCCAATTATAACGGTCTAACGACAGCCATCACAATCATAAACATGACATTGATTGTTAAAGCTCAGTGTCATTCATCATACATGTTGCAGAACCTTAAAATGACACCATGAGGTCACTTTATTGTTATATCATATTGGCTGATTTAAGTCACATGAAATGGCTTTAAGAACAGCTTTCAGTCTTGTTGCGACAGATTTCCTCTTAAAACAGGAAGTTTGTCTGAGACAATCAGGATATGTCATTTTGAAAGGGAAAGGCTGTAAATTGAAGTGTTCATATGCTAAAAGTGATTACATTTTAGGTGCACATTACTTTACAGATGCCCATCAAGCAGTTTTATGTTTAATAGACATCTAATAGATGTCTAAATTTAGACAGGTCGGCTACAGCAAGACTTAATTTGGACTAAAATCTGATAGATGTCTAAGAATAGCCCAAAAGTAGAATAGTCATCAAATGCCAAGTTTAGACAGACTTCACAAGTGTAGTCATTCATTCCTGTTTATTTTATGATTTGTCTAGTTTTGGGCTATTCTTATACTTACTTTAAACCAAAAAATCTTGCTGGGTGGTCTTAAAATAAACAAACACTAACTAAACATATTTTTATTTTGTTGTATTTAACATTTATTGTGTTTATTTAGATCCCCATTAGCCACTACGAACATAGTGCCTAATCTTCCTAGGGTCCAAAAAAAAAAAAAAGAAGAAGAATTTACATGAAATCATCAAATTATCAAATAAAAAAACAGAAACAAATAGTCTATGCTTTGAAGCCATTGGCAGAGATTTACAGTGATAGTTCACCCAAAAACAAATATGTTGTCATCATTTTCTCAGCCTTCGCTTATTTCAAGCCTGCTTGAGTTTCTTGCTTCTGTTGAACACAATCATGAACATATAAAAAGATATTGCACTGTATTTTAATTCCTAAAAAAGTCAATGGCTACCGGTTTCCAACATTCTTCAAAATATCTTCTTTTGTGTTTAACATAAAGAAACTGAAAGTTTGGAACCACACAATTTTAGGTTTAATGATCACTACACATGTTCGTTAATGCAATGAAAACTATTTACGTCAGTTCATGAGATATGAATGTCTTATTTCTAACCCTTAGATATAGGAGTTTGAGTGCCATCTTCGGGACTTGGTTGCTCATTGCAGCAAACAAATGGCCTGAAAGTAACTGATTTGGTTGAAGAACCTAAAGTAACAAGTGGAAAACATTTAGCAGGCCAAAATATTTTATTTTTGCAGGTTTAAAGTCTTAAAAAAAATCTTATATTTTACGGTGAAATAGTCAACAATTCAATTGTTGGGTCCTGATTACAACAATAAACATTAGCACGGTTTTGATCTCTTACAGTATAGCCTCTTTAAACCAAATGAAATTTAAATAGTTTGAGCAATGTCATTATCTAACCACCATATTCCATGCAAAATATTTTTCTTTGTCTTTTCTGCTTAATTAGAAGAAAATTTTACATATTTACAGTACTTCCACTGTGTATATATATATAATCATAAAGACAATCTGCATTTGTTCTTTGTTCTACTCCTAAAATACCCACTTACACATTTGAGAGGATTTTGATATTGCACATTTTGAATACATTTACAGTGTCATATAATATTTACTACACAGAATATAAAAACATTATAGCACTATATCTCATATCCGCGCAGAAAGCAAAAAAGAACCTTATACTTGCAAGTCGGCACCCATGTTTATCAATTTAACCCTGATAATTGGCACAATGTAAAAAACATATAAAGCATGTTGTCTAACATTAAGCCATATATGTGAAAATGTACTGCACTTACCCCAAGAAACGGCCCTCTGCCCAGAACAGTCTCTCCATAGGGCAGATCAACAGGACTGCCACCGTCCACCTGCTCCAGCTCAAAGCCTGGCATGATCTGTGCAGAGGAAAAGACCTATTTTAAGTAGAAATCAAACTAAACACTGGTTAAATAAGGACATAAAGCGCATGCAACTGCTCTAAAGCTTATCTTGATCTCGCATGCGCTGCTCTCTCATAACTTTACATGATTATACAAACTCTGTCATTTAGTAACTTACTTCAAGACATTACTTACTTTTTTATTTAGGCTGGCTAAGATGAATTCGTTAGTGTGTTACATACAAGGAAACAGACTGATCGCTTCTTCATGAGTACGAAAAACGCGAAAAACCACTCTGATCACGCCAGAATGTAGTACATTTTGAATAATAATTATTTTTCGTACGAGAATAAGGACTTCCGGTGAGCTCAACCTTGAGCATGCGTGGTTTCAACGCACACGATAGTCATTTTCTAAATGTTTGCGCATAAATTTGCAAAAATGCATCTAATAATACAAAACTATCATTTTTATGTAATACATTTGCCATACAAAACTTCTGAATCAAAATAACTCGTTGTTTTGAAATGACGCGCATGCGCGCTGGCTACGGGGCGAGGCTTGTCTGGTGACGTTTCTGGCGTAAACAAAACAGACGTTTAAACCCTCAGCTGTCAGCGAGACGCTGCTTTCGGTATGAATCTTTACACATTAACATAATATTTTCACAGATATCATCACTAATCCTACCGCTAATAGACATATAAACGCGAACAATTTGTGTTTGTTTTTAAAATCTGTTCTAACCTTTGTTTAGCTACATTTACATTGTCGGCGATGCATCCACCTATAAAAAGAGGCTGAGAATGTTCATTTCACGCGCTGTTTAAACTGTAATAGCTTATATAACATTAGATTTGTGATTTAGCACTTCTGTCATAAGAATAACAGGTCTTTAAATAAGGTTTAGGTGGCCGAGCGATGCAGAATGTCTGTAGAAGGAGCAGCAGCGCCGCCTGCAGGCCAGAAGCTGACCCGGCGGTGTTGCTCGGGGCTTCAGGATCCGCTCCAGATTGAGGTAAAGTTAGCTTTATTTTCCCAAATTCGTTCATTTTTGAACAATGATAACTTGTGACAGGATCCCTATCTTTTTACAGTATATAGTCTCTATATTAAATCCATAAAACAGGTAAAGAGTGTCTCAAAGCTCTTTAAACGTTTGTCAATTTATATGGATTGACCCCCTGAATGTATTTCATTTGAATTATTATCATTTAATGTTTTATTTATGTTATTAACATTATTTTGTACTGTTTATAACATGCTGCTTGGATATAATGTTATATATGTTTAACAATGGAAGTTGAAAATGCCTGTTTGTTATTTGAAGGTTAAATAAAGAGAGTGAGAGAGAAAAAAACAGGGTCTTGATATTGTTTACCATGCTACTTTATTATATATTATAATATTCTGTCTGAAATCACATGTAATATAACTTCAAAACAATATTAGCACTGTTTAATTGACTATGAAGTTGGACAATGTTGTACTTTGATAGTCTTTGGCGTATAATATGGTTTCACTATTTAGAACAATGGTCTCAATCTCAATTCCTGGAGCTCTGCATAGTTTAGCTCCTACTACCTCCAACTCAAACCTGCTTAATAGTCTCTAATAGTCTTGAACGACTTGATTAGCTGGATTAACTGTTTGAATAGGGTTGGAGAAAACTGTGCAGAGCTGCGGCTCTCCAGGAATTCAGGAGAAACTCTGAATATAAAACCAACTTTACCCCAATCTGCTGTAGCAGGATTTCTCAGAGGCTCTTCCCGCAGAGATGAGCGTGAGGATCTTCGGTGAGCTGGATGTCAGGAGTTTGTGTCGGGCTTCAGTCACCTGTAAACACTGGAATGACATCATCGAGGGCAGCGATCAGCTGTGGAGAAGCCACTGCCTCACGGGACTGGCGGTTTGTCGGAGGGAGGTGAACGGGGACCGGCTGGATGGATGTTCGTGGAAGGTTTGTGCTTAAAATGAAAGTGATAATTCACCCAAAAAACTGCACAAAATCTTTACCATTTACTCACACTGAAGTGGTTTTAAACTTTTCTGACATAACGCAGCCGTGGACATCTAGCAGATATATATATATATATCGTTAAAGCGCAATCAATCCATTCTGGGAATTTGGGATAGGGGAATTACCTGGATCCCATCGAGCTACATTGGTTTATTGTATCATATAAACCATATAATCATATAAGTGCTGCAAAGTAAATAGGCCTATTATGCCGCCTAAAAATAAAGGGATAGTTCACCCAAAACCTGGATCCCATTGATCAGCAATAAACTGTAAGTGCTCACACTACAAAGTAAATGTAAAAATAGCTGATACCCTGTCACTTTTAAGCTGGTTCATTTACTTGATCTGCTCTCTGCATTTGTGCACGCCATCTGTAGTTTCACTTTAGCGCTGGAGTAAAAGCGAACTAGCGAATATTATGGAATACATATTTTAAGCTTCTCAGACACACAAAGAGTGTTTATATCTACATTAGTTTCTTGGATGGTTTTCAAAAAGTATTATATAAAACCGTCTGCTTTGTTGTAGTGATTTGCATTGGTTTACATTGTGCAATCATGAGCGTGTCCGAAAACATGGCGGATTGCAACTCGCTGTGATGTAGATTAAATTCTTTGTTGCTGTTTTTTCCCTAAATTTGCATTCAGCAGGAAAAAAAACACTTAAACAGGTTTTGAACAAGTGAATAAATGATGACAGCATTTTCAGTTTTGGGTGAACTGTCCCTTTAAGTGATATTCTGCCTGGAAAAAAGTTTGCTATGTTCCTCCTAACCCTGCTGTTTCTTTTCTCTCATGAAATACAGAAAGCGAATTCAACTGTGAACCTACACCGTAGGTTTACAACTAATTATTTTTATTAAATGAGAAAAGAATTTGCCTGTTTTTTTAACTCTTCTGATTATTCAGATGATGAATAATCAGAAGTCTCATTCAAAATGACAGAAATTAATAATAATTTTAACCCTCTGATGAATGGTGACAACTAGTGATGTGCATCACTCTTTAAATGAAAAACCAGGAAATTATTGAACTGATCAATGTCAGGAACAGTGTCTCAGTGGTTAGCACTGTCGCCTCACAAGAAGGTTGCTGGTTTGAGTCCCACCTGGGCCAGTTGGCATTTCTGTGTGGAATTTGCATGTTCTCCCCATGTTGGTGTGGGTATAATATAATATAATATAATATAATATAATATAATATAATATAATA
>CAIGQZ010032813.1:22459815-22478496 GCA_903798205.1 Danio tinwini | reverse complement strand
GAACCATGCAAGCCAGTGGCGACAGCGGCGAGGAAAAAACTTCACCAATTGGCGAAAGTAAAGAATTTAAAAAAACCTGGAGAGAAACCAGGCTCAGTTGGGCACGACCATTTCTCCTATGGCCAAACGTCTTGTGCAGAGCTGCAGTCTAGGCAAAAAGTCTTTTAAGCAACCTTATAGATTACAAATTGAATTTAAGTTTAACTCAAAAAGTGATTCACACAGGTGCGTTGTAAAAATATGATCAAAAGTCAAGACGATGTTTGCTTGTATGCTACGCTGACATGTTTCAGATTTATTTTTTAAGTTACACAAATTTTACCTTGATATTCTAAGTCAGTTTAATCAATGCGGCCTAAATTACTTGTATTTTTTTTCCAACTAAACAAACACGTTTTTTAACAGTGCAATAAATTAGTTGTAGCTATACTGCAAGTCATTTAACATAAAATATTAAATAAAAAACAAATACAAAATCTGCCATTTTGACTAGTTCTGAAAAGACCCCAGAAGTTTAAGAAAATGTGTAGATTGTGGCGCAAACACAACACATTTGTACAAGTCTCAAATATTTTATTTTGCATTTTCATGAATGACATTTCAATGGTTCTCACAGCATATGACGCAGCATGCAGAGAAATGAAAGAAAGAAACAAATCGTTAAACCCAAAAGTGAAACGTTTTCATTCACTTGTATGCTTCCTTTGTCCCAAAACCCACCAACAGTTATACAGACGGCTGTCTGACCCTCCCAGCTAAAGGAATACAAAAACAGAACCGAGAGGAGCATTACTAAACACAATCTGTACAAAACAATTCAGCCAACCATGAACGGAACAGGAGAAAAATACTATATTTTTTAAGAGGACATGGAAAAACTCAATTAAGCTTCGCTGGGAGTGACGGACACCAGTCCAGAATAACTCACATCTTATGTTCAGAACAATAATATGAATAAATGTAGTGAAGAAAGTCGCTTTAAAATCATTTTCATATTTAAACAATTACCAAAAGTTTGGCAACGTCCATATATTTATATGCAACTGTCATTCAGATATCTCAATAGTACGATTCATATGTAAACAAGAGATCCCCCCACCCCCTCCAAAAAAAATTAAATAAAAAAAATCAGATCTACATGCACAACAAAATAAAAAAAAACTGAGCAAAACCCTCCTGTAACATGCAAGCACACATCACAAGACCTCATTAAAGGTCTTCAGGAAAGACATATTCAAGCGCCGTCACCGTGCAGCAGCTGGCGCCAAAACGCCGGTTTGCGCGGGAGAAACACATTTAAAGCAAAATATGGCGGAGAGTCTATTCAGCGCCTGCTTTGGTCTCTCCTATTTGAACAATCGAATCCTACCTTTGAAATGATGAAGGAAAGAATACCAACCGATGGTCTGTCAGACCTGTTTCGCCTTTTCTTCTCAGGTAAAATGATGCGAACCAACGCGATTAAAGCTTAGAGAAAAAAAAAAAAACGAGCCCACAAAGCACATAATCAGTCCTTCAGTCCCCAATATACAAATATGAGCTACTAAGATCTTCACAATGCTGCCTGCAGTCAATTTGGAAAAAAAAATAACTGTAAATTTCCACAAACAGGTGTTCATCTGGATTCTGGATCCTCATGTAAGTACTTTTTAATCGATAGCACTTTTTCCATCTTACATTAACTTTGTGGTGTGATCTGATCCCTCCCTGCCCGAACCCCTGCGCAAAAACACAGCTCTTAAAAGTAAACCATACATGTATATGTGCACAACTTCAAATATATTTGCTTTGTACCCTAGCCTATGGTATATTCGAAAGCAAGACGGCAGGTGAACTCCCTGACGATATCACCACAGCACACATTTATTGTTTTTTACATACACATACACACACACACACACACACACACACACACACACACACACACACACATTCTCAGTAGAAAATCTGAATTGTATTTGCGATATATCAAGCCAAAAACAGTTTGGAGACGATGAATTAGCTCGCTAACAAACTCTCCTCGTGACAGACAGTGATTTCAATATGCAGCTCTTGTTAAATCCTGACGTTTAGGTTTCGATTGGCACTTCATGCTTGAAGCGTGTTGCACTGAAATCAAGTCACACACACACGCACACACACATATATATATATATAGAGAGAGAGAAAATATAGATATATATATATCGCACACATACACATATTCCCTGTAGACCTAGAACATCTTTTAAAAAAAAGACAGGAGCAAAATAAATACAAAACAATTCCCCCCTTTCGAAAGAAAATACACATACATACAAACACACACACACACACACTCCTCTTTTCCTTCTCCACCAGACTGAAAACGTTGGGTAGTTGACAGAGAAAACGTCCCTCTGGCTGTCCGTTAATACCCGAGAATGTGGACAGAAGAATCTCATGCTCTATAACACTTAGGATGGCAGGCGTCACGAGGCTCAGGGAGAACAGGACGGGCGAACCAAGGCATCATTCAGAGAAATACTTTCATCGAAAGAGAGAAAGATGTAAAAAAATAGAGCAAGAGAGAGAGAGAGTTAGCGGAACATCTGGAGCTGAATCTCAGAAATGGAGAAGTGAAAAAGAGGGTGTTCAGTGAAAAGCCTGTTTGGTCTCCTCACACGTCCACCACCATCTTTTTGTGAATGTCTAAACCGCCAACCACCTGCGGAAGAAAAGAGTGAAGAGTCAAAAAAAAGAAAAGAAAGAAATGTGCAATATTCAATCCACTTGGTAAGTCGTGACGTATTAAACACTGTTTCCGGGTCCAAGCCGCTACTCATTTGAATTGGGAAAATATTCGTTGATGACCACTGTAGCTATGATGACTTTAACCTTGATATTTTAGCGCGGATATATACCTGACCGGTGAGTCGTCTGACAAAAAAGTGCTAGGATGAAAAAAACCAACAGGATGCCCTTCTGGATCTTTTACTTACTTCGAAGACACTACTGACTACCCTTACATGGACATCTGTATTCTAGTTATTTGCCTTAATAGACAATAATATAATTAAGGTGTTTATGTGAAGTGCTTTCATGGAAGAGTTTCCAGTCATTTTGGGTGACTTTAACTACAGTTCGGCAGTTTTACTTTTACTCATGAACATTTCATTCATGCCCCCGTCACAAACTGGGGTATTAGACGCAAATAAGGAGTGAGGACTTGTGAGAGTGTTATGGAATTTAATAACGCACGCCGAATGGAAAGAAAAAACTTCTGCATTTCGACATCAATGTGTGTGTGTGTGTGTGTGTGTGTTGGTGTGTGTCTGTGTGTGGTCCTTTACTGACTGCCTCGTGTGTGAATCTTGTTGGAAAATATGGCAAAAAGTTCTGCATGATGGTAATAGTTTGATTGCAGTGTTTACTTCAATAATGCCACTAAGATATGCATACTCCACATCTTAATTTCATTTCTGTTTAGTTCAGTTATGACTTTAGTTGGATTGAGGTCATCCAAAAAAAAAAAAAAAAAAAAAGCTTATGTAGGCTGCGGCATTCAGCTGATCCATTATAGACGGCGGCGCACTGGAGAAAACTCACTCTGCAGACACACTCGTGCCTGGATCCACTGTTATTGTTTTAACAGCAGAGGGAGGAGATAAAACGTTACCTTACGAACACACCAGCAGCTCAAAGGAAGGACAGAGAGACAGAGTTTACTTTAATTTTTCTCTTAGCTGGGTTGTGATGTACTTCCCTGTCAGTGAAAGACTGTCCAACAAACTCACAAGCAGTGAATTGTGCAGAGTTTTAATAACTTGCTGTCTTCTCCCTCATTATATAACGCATATGTGATAAATGACATCAGTACATAATAACCGGTTACGATTATTACTGAACCGATACCGAATTGTTCGCCTCTGCGTCGCGGTGCACTAAAGACACAAATAATTTTGACACCCCTAGAAACAAGCAGATGCAGCCTTTGAGATTTGTTAAATGCGCTTAACAGTACTGCATTCTCAGGCACTGAGAATAACCACCCGACTGATTTGCGCATACTTGCCAACAGTGATCTTAACTGACAATTTGACACCTGGAGTGTTTATTTTACACCCTGATTTTAATGCATGGCTGGTTCAAATGAATGTGTGTTGTAATGTTTGTTGTGACTGAAACAAGACTCACAGCACAGAACTCCTCAAAGGATATCCTGCCGTCTCCGTCCTTGTCTGCGTTGATGATGGTTTTGTCGACGATCTGCTGCAGTTGAGTGTCCTTCAGGTTATTCCCCACCATCATCTTCAGCACCTGGAACAGCTCACCGTTGGAGATGTAGCCGTCCTTGTCCATGTCGTAAATCCTGAACGCAACTGCAAAAACAAGTGAGGAAAAAGCAGTCATTCTGATTGTTCATAGAGGACTGGACCAAATTGAATTTGTCGTGTCAATTCTATTGGGATTCTAGTCTTAAAGGAACATTCCACTTTTAAAATAAAAATATCTCCCCCTTGAGATTACAGCTGAGTTTAACCATTTTTAAACTATTTAGCCGGTTTCCAGGTCTGGCGAGAGCACTTTTAGCTTAGCTTAGCATAGATAATGGATTTGGATTAGACCATTAGCATCTCGCTCAAAAATTAAAAAACAGTTTAGAGAAATTTTCTTTTTGAAACTAGACTCTTACATCATGTACTAAGACTGACGGAAAATGAAAAGTGCTATATAAAAATGCTATTTTCTGCAGGATGCGTTATGAATATATCGGTTTAAAATATTTTTGCTGCTTGTTCAGTCTACTTAATTATAAGGAGCGAATCAACACAATTCTTGAAGGCTTTTCTGGGATGAATTAATTGTTTTATGTTCAATCAACTTAAATTTGTAAAAATAATTAAGTTAACGTAATTGATTTGTGTTAAGACGACATAAAGGAATTGTGTGGAACCCTGCATTCTTTCCAGTGTACGTAGCGTCAAAAAATATTTCCCCGGTTAAGTAACAGCGATATGTAATATCATTGTGCTATGTCAACACATAATTTAAAGTCCCTTGATGTTTATGTAAGAATAAGAGTATAGTTCCTATAGACTTTTTTCTTGGCTGCTGCATGGAGGGCGCCATAGCGACCAGTGTCTTCCGGTATAATGTTTAGAACTTCCGTTTACAGTGTTTACAACTGGTAAATTGCGCTCCGAAAATAGGTTTTAACAGCGTTTTGAGTGGATTACGCAGTGTTTTTGTGACACACAACTTTGATAGGTGTGTGTTAAAGCTGTTGTCTGTCAGATGTGGTTCAAGCACGAGAGAAAAACGTTCTCCTAGTTCACGTGTCTGCCATCAAAAATACAGTGTTTGCCCAGCCTGTCAGCTGTTAGCTCAGCAGCTCTTCAACACACACACACACACACACACACACACACACACACACACACACACACACACACACACACACACACACACACACACACACAAACACACACACACACACACACACACACACACACACACATGCAATACTTCACTGCATCATAGAGCAAACCAGATTACTGGCATGAAACTTAACAGGTGTGTAAGTCATGCAATTTACAAAAATGACCAATAAAAGTCCGTTACTGATACTCTGCTGGCTGATTTACTGTTCATTCTTATCGGGAGCCGTTTAATGTGATGTATTTACCACGGTTTGTGTTTTGCTGTTATGTCAAAACGTCACTTTATTTTTACTTTGTCACAGTTATTAAATCAGTGTGTTAGTGGGACAGTACAGTAGGCTACGTGTGTGTCAAACATTTTGGTGAACTATATTTGTTTGGGTTGGTTATATATGTGAAAGAAAGAGAAACTGTTGACTTTAGCGATGACGAGGCTTCATTTAAACGGCACAAGATGCCGTCTGACAACGAGGGGAAAATGTCTCAAAGCTGTTATTTTCCATCCTATTAGATTACATTTTTTTAAATGATCAGTCCAGGAGGTGGCGCTGATCAACAGAGTATTAGTTCAAAGATGATAAAAGCAAGTAAAATAGCATTCTCTTTGCAAAGCATACATACATGCAAAGCATAATGGGTAATTTTGCATTCTAAGAAAAAGGTCTATAGCCATATCAGAAAATAGCAGGCTAGAAAACAGCAACTTTACATTTTCCATTGGACTGTAAGTAATACGATATGAAAATTAGCGATGCAGATGCGAACAATTCAATATCGTTTTAGTAATAATCATAACCGGTTATTATACGACGCTCAAAAAGCAAGCAGGATATTATTTACATTTGTTTATTTCCTATAAATGCTCATGTTGTTCTGCGCATGTATTTGAGTTTTGTTTGATACATTCAAAAAAAGAGTGTCTTCTTTGAGCAGGTAAAATTAAAGGTGCAGTAGGTCTACATATTTAATAATTCCTTACATTTATATAGCGCTTTTCTGGACACTCAAAGCGCTTTAAAATTTTTAGGGGGGAATCTTCTCATCTACCCCAGTGTATATATCTGACTGCTTGTGTTAAAGGACAAAATTGTATTGCAAATAATATATAAATATAAATACATTTATAAATGATAAATCTTAGTACAATAATTATTGTGTTGCTAAATATCAAATTGTTTATGGAAAGCATTGTCAATGCACCGTGATATCGAATTGAACCGAATCAATGGCATGATAATCATAACCGAACCGTGAGACTAGTGTAGGTTCACACCCCAAATGTAAATGCAACTTAATAGAAACTAAACAATTTCCAAATTATATTTTAGACCCACGAAGAACAGTAGAAAGTAGATCTTCATGTAAGAAACTAAATGGATGCATTAAAGCATACCCGTCAACCATCCTATCTTCCCCAGGATTCTCCATATTTTTTATTTCTATAAAAGGTGGCAGTAACATCAACACAATCTCAAATGTGATATAATAATGCGCCATAATGATAGAGAAATGCTGTTCTCCAAACAGCTTCTGTACATGCGATATGAAAAGAATTGAAAGTGGACACTTCAGAATATGGGTGTGTGTTTAAATAGACAAATAAACATAATACGTAAACAAGTCTCTTTGTTTATTTTAAACAACTCATTTTGGCATAAATGAGCATAAACAGTTATAAAAGTAATCGGATGCTTTCATTATCAGTATCTGACATGCACCCGCCCCCTTCAAGATGCTTCTCATTTGATGCACTTGAGCTCAACCGCTCTCACTGGCAGAGCTGTGATAAAACAAAATGCTATTGGCTGCCTTTAAAAAAGGGGAGGAGCTACACTATGCCCCACCCTCTCTGTGTTTCGGTTGACATTATGTCAAACATTAAATAAAAATGCATATTTCAAAGCGCTTCATGGGACCTTTAATCAAACAAAAAATCTAAATGAAAGATTAATTTGCTGTTCTTCGCTGAATAACTATAGTAACTTTAATCAATACTTAAAGTATACAGTTAATCAAAGGTGAATAAGATCTGATAACTTCATTTCATTTCTGCAGATTAGATAATTAAATAATTTTATTAGGCTAAACCTTGCAATTTTCCCGTTTTTTTACATTCTAGTGTTGGTAGGTATGCCCTGAGTAAAGTGAAGAGACTGAAGACCAAAAGAGACTCACAGCGGAGCTTCTGCTCCTTGTCGCCCTTCACACTGAACTGAGAAACGCCTTCAATGAACTCTGCAGGAGGAAAAGAAAAAGACAGAAACCATTTACCCACATGCTGAGCACCACTGAAACTGTACAATAAGTTTAACTGGGTTAATAATGCACATTTAATATTACATTTCTTAAAGGAAATAACAGTTATTTTAATTCCACAGAGAAACAATTGTAGGCTTTGGTTTATCAGAACAAAAATAACATACAATGCATATAAATTGCTTTGAAAACAGTTGAGGCAATATTAGATACATTTAATTTGGTTGTTTTTTTTTGACATGCGATAAATCTATGCCTTGCGTAAAGCTAAAATATGACCTAAAATGACTCGTAATATATGTGCACTTGTGCTAGTATCTAATTAAAAGTACTGATTTAGTAATTGAAGCAATAGTATTTATGTGAATAAATACTAGTACTTATTTATTAGATATTTGTATTTATTTATTAGATGCTCTTATACATCAGACAGTTACTAATATTTATTCATTACTTTTTAATAAGTCCTGGTATCTAATAAATAGCAGCAATAATAATAAATAAAAACTAGAATCAAATCAGTAGGTACAAGTATCAAATAAACAAGTACTAGTATTTAATAGAAAATATTTTATTTATTCATTTTTTTAAATTAATTTATTTACAGGATTTCTGCAAGTTTCATAAAGTCAAATTTAAGACTTTTTAAGACCCTTATCAATTAAATTGAATACTTATATTGGGATAAACACTATAAGGATTTTTTTTCTAATGGAAAAGGAAACGATTTTTTCTATCGTCATCAAAGAAATCCTAATTTACTTATTTCTTAGCCACATGTTTTAAATAATGAATAATCAAAACAAGCAAACTCTGGTTTCATAGATGCACTTTTTTCAACATAACATTTCTTAAAAAAAAAGAAAGAAAAAGCTTAATATATGCACAACTGTCTCTCCAGGTCAGTGTCTTCACCATAAATATATGAATAACTTTTAAATGAATGTTATTATAAGGAATATAATTAAACTATATCAGTAAATAGAGTTAAAATTAAACTATTTGATAAAAGTTCTACTGAGATGGATTGCTGGTGATTGGATGATTTCGGGCCTGAGTGAGTAGCTTTTCATAAACATAGGGAAAAATCAGACCTGTTAAAAATAATTTAAGACACAAAATTTTTGTGAATTTAAGACATTAAGGCTTAAAATTTAGTTTTAGGAATTTAAGACATTTTAAGACTCTGCGAACACCCTGATTTAATGGAAAATATAGTATACATCAAAAGAAAAATACTAGCTTGAAAAAATACCAGTATGTTTTATAGATGAAATGTTAAAGGGGTTTGTCATCATTCAGTTTGTCAGGGGAATGAATGAATGAATAAATGAATGAATGAATAAATAAATAAATGTGTGTGTTATCAAATGCTTGTAGTGAAGTCATTTGACCAGTCAAAATTCATAAGTGCTAATTTTGAAGATTGTCAGATAATATCTATCCAAATCACACACATTAATTGCAGACAGAGTTTATTTTACGCAATAATACAAACCCTACTATGTTTTTCCCCCCCTATCAAGCAAGAATAACGCTAGCTTTTTGGGTCAGTTAACAAAAATCGATCTTCACAGCAGAGCTCTATTTGAGCAAAAACATCTCCATCATGACACTAAACGACCCATGTTTTAATGAGTAAACAGAAAACACCTTTAAAGTCGACTTCTCCGTTTCCGTCTGTGTCAAATATGTCAATGACTCGCTGTACCAGCGGGTTCTGCTGCAGTTCGGGCAGAGACATGAACTCCTCCACGCTGAGAGAGCCAGAGTTATCCAGGTCGAGTTTCTTAAACCGCTTTCCTAGTCTTTTAATCTCATCAGCGTCAACTGAAATAGAGAGACAGAGATGGAGAAAACCGTGTAAAAAAAACATTGTTTTAATAGCCTGAACATGCGCGCAAATCAAACAAAACAAGTAAACATACTTCGCTCGTTCTCCTCACTATCAACAGATCAGAAAAATGTCAACCTAAAGCAGTTATGAGTACTGCACAGGTCTAAAAATACACACATAATGAGCCAATACTTCATATCCGTGGGCTCTCCCATACATTTCCATCCACCTTGGCTCCCTAAAAAACCCCAGTCAGAGTTGCTCTTACCCAGTTTCTCCTGTTTGGCAGTCATGGTCATTTCTCAGAGGACTGCTGTTCTGCTAGTGCTCAGTGTTGTGCTGTGTGGACTCACTGCTAAACGGCCTAATCTCATTCACAAAGCCACGTGGTGCACACCTCCTGGAGATTGTTTGCTGTTAGCGCTGTGTGGTTAATCAAATTAAACAGGGGAATCACAATGTGACAGAGTGGCGATTCTCAACCTTTGAGGCTTATTTAAAGAAACACTACAGTTTTTTTTTGGAAATAAGTCCTCTGGAGTTAAACAGTAGAGTTTTTTTATTCGGTCGATCTCTGGGTCTGAAAAGCATTGAATCAGATTAGACCATTAGCATCACACTAGGGCTGTCAATTGATAAAAAAGTTAACTAATTATTCACACTTTTTTCTGTGATTAATCATGATTAATCATGAAAGTAATTAATCATGATTAATTATAATTAATCACGAATAAAAAAATCCAAAATACAGGCATTGCAAATATAGAAATTGAAAAATTATAATAATAAAGTATTGAATACAAACAATTGTAAAGTTGTATAGCTTTGTCCTCCTTAACATTTCGTCACCTTGGAATTATAAGGTTCTGTCTGCGTTCGGAATGATTTTGAGATACTGAGCTAAGTTTTTGCATTCCATACCAAACAGTATGTGTGTAACATTTGTTTTTTTTTTTTTAATAAAAGGTCTTAAAATGTAAACAACTTATAAAAAACATCCCATAATGTAAATAAGTTGTCATTTAATAAGAATATGTCAATAACTCAATTTTGACAAAAATGTCAGATAGAACCTTGTAATCCTAAGGTGACGATTTAACCAGTTGCTAAGACAGACCAGTCTATTGACATTATCGGGGACAACAGAGAGAGAGAGAGAGAGAGAGAGAGAGAGAGAGAGAGAGAGAGAGAGAGAGAGAGAGAGAGAGAGAGAGAGAGAGAGAGAGAGAGAGGGAGAGAGAGAGAGAGAGAGAGAGAGAGAGAGAGAGAGAGAGAGAGAGAGAGAGAGATCGCCTCTGCGTCGCGGTGCACTAATTTTGACACCCCTAGAAAGAGAGAGAACAGCGCACTCCTTTCAGATCATCAACACGCACGATCGAATCAAATTTGCTTAAACTAAGCGTTCTAAAGTATGGCTTTATTTCTCAATCAAGGATTCTGACACATGAACGTGAAGCAGACGCTTTACAAAAGTTGCGTGTAGTGTGAAAACATGTCAAACTTAATGATACATTTGAGGGCGCTTGGAGTCAACTTAGAGAGGAATGGGCTGTCTTTGACAGCTTGCAACATCATCTGGCGCTTTCACTGAGTACATTTACATGGATCCATATTCTCCTTTATCCATATTTCTTTGCACATTAAACACACGCAGGGCCGGAGCAAGCTGAACTGGCGCTGTAGGCAAACAGTGATCACGACGCTCTCAACCCGAAAGTGAAATAGAAACTTACTGGTTTGCGGATAAAAGTGAGGACCGGGAGGGAGGGGGTGGGTGTCGCAGATGAAAGTGAGGAGGTCACCTCTTTGGGCGCGCCGGCCCTGAACACACGTCAACAACAACAGGAAATAAAAAAAAAAAAAACTGCAACTGCGATAAATGCGTTAATTTTTTTAACGCGTTAAATATTTCAAATTAATCACGTGCGTTAACGCGCTAATATTGACAGCCCTACATCTCACTAATGATAATATGAAAATTGATATCATACAGTGGCTGAAAATAGTTTTCAGATAGGTAACTACATAACAGTGCTGGTTAAAATCATTGTGCCTGCTGCAGCCATGGTAGAGCATCAAGTTCCTTGATTATTACGCCAGAATGACAGTATAGAACCTAGCTATATTTGACCTACAATATTGGCTACAAACTACAAATACTTAGCATTTTCTATCTGTCTTAGTACACAATGTAACTACAGAAGAGTCAAGCATCTAAAATACTTAGAAATTTTTGAGCAAGATGCTAATGGTCTAATCCGATTCAATGATTTATGCTAAGCTAAGCTAAAAGAGCTTAGCTTTGAGTGAATGGATAAAATAAAAAAATGTTCATGGACCCTCGAGCCCTTTAAAAGGTAAAAGTAGTTTTATTAATGATTATTAATAATAGACAATGTATTTATTTTTCCTTTGTACCTGTTTCAGTGGGTTTATTTAACAAGAGTTTATCTTAATTAACATTATAAATTCTGTAACTGCTGTATTTTTGTATTGTTTTTATTGCCTGTTTTTATGGAATGTCTGCAGCAATATGGTGATGCCCATAACAAATTTCCTGTCAAGGACAATAAAGTTACTACTACTACTACTACTACTACTACTTATTGTTTCCAATCTTTTGTTTATTTTATCGAGTTAACATTTTATGCTATGTTTTGCATACAAAATATTTCCAAATCATTTACTTATCTCAGTCAATGATAAATACACCAATAACAAATCTAATTTGGAATTTAAATAATGTATTACTTAATATTAATGTAACTGAGCTAATATGAGCAAAGAATGAAGATCTTTACATTTATTAATGTATTAAATTAATAAATACCAAAACGTTCATTGTTAGTTTATACTTACTCATTTGAACGTATGAATCTTCTTTTAAAATGTAAAGAAAAACATTCCAAGAAGCGATGGGAAGTTCGGATCATTTTACTCGAACCTGAACCTTTGAATCTTGTTCATTGAGATGAACAAATCTTTTTCCGAGTCATTAAGTTCAATTTGCCAAAATATTATTAAAATTTTACGAGTTGCTTCCAAACTGACCTACATCTGGCCCAAACATTGATCACACTACAAACAAGTCATATCTAGAATGCTATTAGAAAGAGAAAACTATCATTTATTGTTTACCTGGACTTTTGTCTATGATTATGTCAGGTCACCTCTTCTGACAGGTCTTCAAATTTGAGGGGTTCATTCACATCACACTGACAGTCCGATATAAGCTTAACCAATGTACACAGTCGGAGCCGAAAGCACCCATGATTTAGTTCACCTTTCGAGTATTCTAGTTTTTGAGTCGTTCATCACGTGACAGCATGTAAAGAGAGATGACTCAAACCGAGGACTCAAGAGATGAACGGATCAAATCTTCTTCCGGCTCTAAACGCATATGATTGGTTTCTGTCTTTCACATAATGAATGGACGACTCAAACCGAGAATTTGAGAAATGAACGAATCAAATCTTCTTCCGGCTCTAAATGTATATGATTGGCTTCTGTCTTTCACATGATGAAAGAACAACTCAAACCGAAGACTCAATAAATGAACGGATCAAATCTTCTTCCAGCTCTAAATGTATATAAGTGGTTTCTGTCTTTTACGTGATGAACGACTCAAATCCGATGGAAGACTCAAAAAAGAAACCAATCTCCTACTCCACATGCACAAATGTGCGCATACGTGAATGAATGAATCACTCTCTGAGAGGACTCATCGTTCGAGTCATTCAAAAGATTCGGTCAAAATGAACAAATCATTTAAAAACGACCCATCACTAATTCCAAGCTTTAAATTGAAGTCATTTTAAATGTAACATATAATTTTAATAATTTAAAGTTAAATATCCATATAACACTCTAGATAAGTTAAGGGGAAAAAAACAAACAAATGTGAAAATCTGGGTCTCAAGAATCAAAAGGACTGTAATATTCAGTTACTAAGAATAATAACATAATATTAAAGCCGTCTTGATCCCAAAATAGCTGCATAAAGCAAAAAAAAAAGCAGCCTGAGAGCCAGCCACAACTAACACAGATGTTTCACGCACACACCTCATTACTGTTGAGTACTACCAATTAGATACGAGAGAAGTAAAGAGACTATTTCCAGTTTGTGGGCACTTCCCAGATTACTCTAAAGCAGATGATGCAACCGCTTATTCTTCATATCTAATAATATGCCACGGATTAACCCTGATACAGCTAGCGAGTGCCAATGTGTGTCACTGAACCAGGCGACTGTTTTACACCACAATGCATCTGTCATACACCAAGACAGTAGTAATGAACAGAGCCAGGTTTGCATTCAAAGCAGCAAAAGAATGAAAATGTACACTATTTTGCATCACTAAGCCACAGCATTTAAACGATGTTGAGAGTGGAACATATTTATAGATCAGTCGGGTTGATCTGTAATGGCTCTCTGAAAGACCCTTAGCAAAAGCCTGAGGGAAAGCAGCTGTGCACATGCTCATTAGTCACAGAAATGTGTCAATTAATGCAATTCCACTTGTGCGGCAGATTTTTTTCTGGGTTTAATTACTGCTACAACTGATAATTTTTGAGGTCAAATTAATCCATTCTAAGCCAAATTTCCTGACTTTTACTGATTAAAAAGCTGAATTTCTACAACTTATAATGAAAAGAAAATCCGTCCCTTCAGAATTTTGTGATTCTGTGATAGGGTTGCACAATATATAGTTTTAGCATCAATTTTGCAATGTGAGCATTTGAAGTAGACAGGATCTGAAATGTAAAGTCAGGATCATAGTCTAGTAAATGTTGAAAAAAACATGCGATTTATTGTTAACTTTGCAGTAACCAAATCAAAAATGTAATAAAATTTTTATCATTTGCATACATATTTCTAAGGTCTGTAACTGTGTAAGCAATCCGAGCCAATTTTAACCTATTCACACGTACGATCACACCCATGTGATCAGCCTTGGCTGCTCCTCAAAAGCATACAATCACACCAGTGTGATTAGAACGTTGTCATAAATCACAATTTATCCATGCTTTCAAACAATTAACATGTATTGTAGGTTTCAGACATTCAAATATACATAACTATAAGCAAAACATACCATTTAAAGTTTTGTAAAATACACATAGATATCTATAGAGACGGCAATAATAATTATTTTTCAATATAACTGTACGATGTGCTTTGTTCACGTAAGATACACACCGTTTATGTTACTAAAATATTTTCTCTATCCCTCTCCCAGATAACCAGTTGCTTACCTTCATGTATTTTGGAAAACAATTATAAATAAACATGACGTAAATCCAGCAGCTTGGATCTCTCCTGCAGTTGTTGCTAAAGAGATACAGCTGCGATCAGAAGGTAATGGGAAGTATTTTTATTATTTATTAAATTATGCATTAATTGTATTTTATTAGCGTCTAGCCCTACCCAATGTAAATATATTATTTGTTGTACAGTGTCACAAAAATTATTTGAGCTGCAGGAGAGGGTGAAGTCTAGACGGGATACAGCTAAGGATAGCTCATGTCATAGCATAATTTTTGTGACACTGTACAACGATAATTAATATTTTTACATTACAGTGCTGGTTGGGTTTAGGGTTGAGGTAGGGGTAGATACTAATGAAATATGCTGATATTAATAAATAATATATATAATTCTCGTTAACTTCCGATCGCTGCTGTATCCCTTCTAACAACAGCAGCTCCCATTACCTCTCATATAACAAATAATATGATCATTATTACGCTGTTTAAAGGACAAAATATATGTTCTAACGAATATATATTAAGAAAGTCTATACAGTGTTATTTTACATTTGATAATTCAATTTATGTAGCTGAATACTTCTAGACATTACAAATACTTACCAAATAGAGCCGTTTAAGTTATCTGGTGAAATTATACTCAATGTAGCAATATGTATCGAAGCAAAGTAAAATATCTCAATGTCAGTTTTATCCAACATCGTGCAGCCCTATTCTGCAATGACAGAATTGAAAGCAAAATCCAGCAAATGACTTAAATTTTTAACTGCGACAGATTTCCTGAAGATTTTGGCCAGCCAGGACACTGTTCCAGACAGCCAAATTCCACTTGCGACATTTGCTTTTTTTAAAATATCAAATAACATTACAGAAAGCGCTTATCAAGTGTGTGATATCTTGAATTGTCATAGACACAGTGGCACTTAGTTGCGCTTCTCTTTAGTTCTGTGACCCAGTTTAGATGTGTCATGTGATATTATTTATTATTTTATGAATTTTATTTGATTACATATTATATATTATTTAAATGAAGGCTACATCATCGATCACAAAAATTGTAAAACAAAAAAAAATGTGTTACATTTTAACTAGAGCTGTCAAAATTAGCGCGTTAACGCACCAGATTAATTTGAAATATTTAACGCGTTAAAAATTTTTTACGCATTTAACGCAGTTGCAGTTTTTTTTAAATTTCCTGTTGTGGCTGACGTGTGTTCAGGGCCGGCGCAACCGTAGAGGCGACCTAGGCAGCCGTAGAATAGTGAGCGAACCCCCCTGTTCTCACTTTCATCCGCGACACCCACCCCCTCCCTCCCGGTCCTTCCTTTCATCCGCGAACCGGTCACTTTTTATTTCACTTTCGAGTTGAGGGCGGGCGGCATGATTGCCGTTCGCCTGGAGAGCCAGTTCAGCTTGCTCCAGCTCTGCGTGTGTTTAATGTGCAAAGAAATGTGGATAAAACCAAGGAAGCGCTTTTAGAAGGAAAGTTTCAGTATAAAACAACTAAGGTCGCATCACCTGAAGGGAGTGCGCTGTACTGTTCTCTCTCTCTCTCTCTCTCTCTCTCTCTCTGTGTGTGTGTGCGTGCGTGTGTGCTGTGCCCTGATAATGTCAATAGACTGGACTGTCTGGCTAAATGTTAAAGAGGACTGAGCAAAATTGTTTCTACTTTATAATTAATGTTCTCAACTCGATGAATACAAGTGTTTGTAATTAATATTTTATTATTATTATTATTATTATTTTCCAATTTCCATATTTGCAATGCCTGCATTTTGGATTTTGTTTTATCGTGATTAATCATGATTAATCACAAAAAAAGGTGTGATTAATTAGTTAATTTTTTTAATCAATTGACAGCCCTAATTTTAACATGATTTTTCTAATGTTATTGCTTAAGTGTCACAGTGTTGGGTGTAATTAGTTACAAAGTAAATAGTTACTGTAATTAAATTACTTTTCCACTAAAAAGTAAAGTAATGGATTAATTTATTTACAGTTACTTAAAATATACTTGCCTAAAATACTATGCATAAATTCAGCAGTTCTGTATAAACCAAGTTCAGAGTAGCAGAGGAATTGTAAACACAATTTTTTTTGTAATACAAATATATTTGCAGAATAAGGTGAGATTTGAATACACATGCTTAAAAACAATGAATTGAGTAGGAAATTAATGTCAATTAGTAAGAAATGTGGTGTCATTATTACTTTGAAACATTTAGAGTTTTGATGTAACATTTCCTAAAAGGTGTTAATTAAAAACAAAGTCTAAAGGCCCTGTCAAATTTATAGAATTAAGAGTATCATTTGTATTCTGTATACTTTGAGATTTATATGAATTTAAGCAGTGTTGAAGCGAGTAATTCAAATACTTATTGATTAATTCAGTTACTTTTCAGACAAAGTAATTACAAATTAATTTAAATACAATTTTAATGATGTTATTATTAATTACCAATAAACTGTATTTTTAAAGTAACTTACCCAAAACTGTTTAAGAGTTTGTTTTGATCTTTTAGTTATTCACGTAATAAGTAGGCTTAGGGTTAAGATTGGTTATGATTTAGTAGGCTTTATGGTTAAGATGTAAAACAGGTCTGTTTTCTCTCAATGTCTCATTTGTATAAATTAGGACTATGACATGTATATTTGTGAATATTTTCACAGCAAAACGCAACAAGAAACGCCACAAATTTTTAGAAATGTTGCCACAAAAATCAGTCATGTTAGACTGCAATAATCAAACTTTTTAAGCAAAAATAATAATAAATAAAAAAAAAAGTACCAAAAAGTATTTTAACAGGTGACTGCATTTGATTGCTTGTGAATAAGTGAGAAAGGAATACAATAGCAAAAAAAAATAGCCTAACAAAAACAAGCAAATTGTAATTAGGGCTGCACGATATTAAAAAAAGAGCATTATTTTGTTTTTCTGCAATATACAATTCAATAATTTCACACAATGACTATTAATTCATGATTTAACATCATGATGATTTTGCAGGCAAGTGCATTAGCATAAAATATACAAAAAATACACTGAATTAAATTAAAGCACGAAAAACACGATGAAAACAAAAGCACAAAGATAAAAATTTAATAAATGTAGTCTAACAGTATTGAGGTGCAAAAAAAGTTCAATAATGAAATGCTAAATATCACTGTATAGTCTTCATTGCATAAATAAACACAATTAATCTTTGCTAAAGCGGCAAACTTGATAATTCCTAATAAATGATAATAAATGTTTTAAATTTGCTTGAAATTGTACAGTCAGAGGCCTTAAAACACATCTAAATATTTTTTTTACACTATTAGATTACAGTGTTATGAACTGTGTTTTTTGGTTAATTATAATTCCAATTTGGCATTGCAGATCCTGTGATGTGACTGCTGCAGATGATCAGCATCTATTCTGAGATATTGATGCTAAAACGATATATTGTGCAGCCCTATCTGGAATAGACAAAAGAAATCCATGATATTCCAGAAATCTGGTCTACAAACACGATTCTGGATGATGCCACAACAGCATTGTGTTACAGCAGTTGCTAACCAGAGGCTTTCTGATGTCCTTGTGGTTGCCAGGCAGCCATTTGACCAACAGGTGGCTCAGTTTCACAGCCACTCGCTCATTTTCACCATTAGAGATTAATTACTGTAGGCTTTTCATTGGGCAGTGAGACCTCCTGGGAATGATGCAATCAATCTTTGACCTTTGACCTCCCGCTGTGCTCATCATTACTAGGGCTTTACATGATTTTACCCTTTAAGAAGAAATCTTTTAGTGGATGGACAAAAAAACATCTTAAAGGGATAGTTCATAGTTATATAGTTGACATCCTTTACTCTCTCTCTCTCTGCTTGTTTCAAATCAATTCATTCATTAATTTTCCTTCAGCTTTGTCCCTTATT
>CAIGQZ010032813.1:22426831-22459415 GCA_903798205.1 Danio tinwini | reverse complement strand
TTATTAGGGGTTGCCACAGTGGAAGGAACCACTAACTATTCCGGCATATGTTTTACGCAGCGGATGCTCTTCCAGCCCCAACCCAGTACTGGGAAACACCCACACCCACACCCACACCCACACCCACACACACACACACACACACACACACACACACACACACACACACACAACGGCCAATTTAGTTTATTCAATTCACCTACAGCCAATGTCTTTAGACTATGGGGGAAACTGGAGCACCCAGAGGAAACCCACGCCAACACGTGGAGAACATGCAAACTCCACACAGAAATGTCAGCTGACCCAGCCGTGACTCGAACCAGTAAACTTCTTGCAGTGAGGCGACATCGCTACCCACTGAGCCACCCCAAACCAGTTTGTGTTTCTTTCATCTGCTGAACAAGTAAGATATTTTGAAGCTTGTAGTAGCCATTGACTTCTATAGTATTTTCCCCCTACTATAGATGTCAATCGCCACAGTTTTTCCAACATTATTCAAATTATCTTCTTTTTTGTTGAACGGGAAAAAAACAATAGTGAGTAAAAATATTTTTGGCTAAAATACACTGAAAACAAAAGATGTAAAATCGTAATGATCACCTGTTAGATTTAATAATTAAAGAAACCATTTGCAGAAAGATTATAAGTAATCAGAATTCATTCCCTGAATGAACGGTTCACCAATTGACGGTTCACCTTCTATTGTGGTTGTGTTAAACTTTTGTGCATGAACTATCTCTTTTAAATGACTGCAAATAGTTTGCCGATTTTTTTTTCCAATCTATGGACATTCTTAAATGGAAAAGGTCTAAATGCTCACTTTAAGAGATGCATGTATGTTATTCATGTTTTAATGCCATATCAGCAGCATTGGCTATATTCATGGCGACATATAACTGTTTCTTAATCGTTAATTTTACAAAACAAATATCAAAATAACAACACTGATAAAAAGTTTTTAATTTGATCAATGATACTCTAAAATTCCTCCAGAAAACACATTCTGAAACATTTCCCTTAAAATATTTCCTGAATAAAAATGTTCTCTATTATCATTTAAAAATACACACGCTCACTTAAAAGAATAGTTTACTTAAAAATTTTTTGTCATTTGTCGTCACTTGTTCCAAACCTTTATGAGGTTCTGTTCAACAGGAGACGATATTTTGAAGAAAGCTGAACACCTGTAACCATTGACATCCATAGTATTGTGAACTATCCTTTTTAATGTGTCATAAAAACACTATTTACAATGTCTAAAACAGAGAGCCACAAACCACATAAAAAAAGAAAGTATTAAAACAGGATCAACACCTCATGTTCTTCTGCTCACCCCCACCAACTCTAAAAATAAACCAGCTCTTCCTGCAGCCCCGAGACTAACCTTTACCACCTGTAGGCATTTATAGCCCTCACTTTCACAGAGGCACCCTTACGCCACCCTGTCTAGTCTGGCCACACCAGCGCTGGCCTTTCTCCAAACCTGGAGAGCCCTGCTGATCAAGGGAATGCCCTCTTACTTGTGTCTTAAGACCCAGATGCCTCCAGCATGCACAGGTGTTTATAGCACTAAAATGGGCCGACAGCTTATTCTATACACCCAAGACCTGCTAACGTACTTAATCACAGTGCATGTGTGTGTTTATGTGCAGGAGCTAATGCTACCATAAAAGCAGAATGCTGTGCAATAAAGCTTAAAGGTCCCCGGATTTTGTTTCATTTGTTTATTGCCACATTGGCAACTTGTGGCTATTTAATAACAAAATCAAGATAGATAAACATTAAACACATTAGATATGATATTTCAACGCAATCTCACGGCAATTTGTAACTTTTTGATTTACTGGCTAATTTGTATGAATTCGTACAATCTAATTCATACCATTTAGTACGATTTGCTCATCACCCAATGACGGTTGGGTTTAGGGGCGGGGTTGGGTGCCACGCCTCCTTTTTAAAATGGTAAAATTTCGTACGACTCAACTCATACGAATTTATACGAATTAGCCACTAAACTGACAAAACGTAAAATACTTACATTTCCTCGTGAGATCAGGCTGGATATTTCAGTTCTATATATGCTAAAATGGTTCCCTGATGTGCTTTAAAATGTACAGCTTTGTTCAATGTGTGGTGTAATTTCAACTACAACATTAAGATAGGGCAATATGTGCGCATGGAATATGTGAGTGCATTGTGCCACTTTAACATTCAGTTAAAGAAACTTTAAGCGAGATGCTAACATTCTAATCTGAATCAATTATCTATGATAAGCTTAAGTTAAAAGTGCTCCTGGCACACCTGGAGATTGGGTGAATTGATTCAATAATGGTAAAACTCAAGGGAACTTAAAGGGGGTGCTCTTTTAACAGTGCAATCTTTAACTACTCCTATGTCAACTTGTTTCTTGTAGCATAGAAACAATATGGTATGCTAACAAATGTTGCAGCCCATTCCAGCACTGCCCAGAGGCCCTTCAAGATGGCCTTAAAGGGATTTTGAAATAGCCTAGCATACAATATGCATCAGACAAGCTCTGAACATGTTCCAGACCTCGTCTTATGCTGCATAATCATGTTCTACATTGTTCATGTTAAAGGCATTTTTAATATTGCTAAACCAAATCTAGACATGGTGTCTAAGGGTGTATTTAAACAAAACAAAAAAATCATAATCACAAAAGCCTTTTTCTATGTGTTTCTATGTCATATCTCTCATATACGCAGCTCTGTACAGGAGGTTTGGCCAGAAGAGAAATGGTCATACCCAACTAAGCCTGGTTTCTCTCAAAGTTTTTTCCTTCACTTTCGTCAATTAGTGAAGTTTGTTCCTCGCTACTGTCACCACTGCCTTGCTTGGTTTGGGACTTGTGAACCTGCGCATTAGTGTTTGGACTTTCAGCAGCGAAAATGAAACCACACTGAACTGAACTAAACTGAACTTTAGCTCTGAAATCTGGACTGACAGAGTTTCAATTTACTAGAACTTCTGTGTTAAGCTGCTTTGACACAATCTACATTGTAAAAGCGCTATAGAAATAAAGATGAACTGAATTGAATATCTTTAGGTCTTCAAAATACTGTGATAGTATTAGATGAGTAATACTTAGATGAGTATATACAAAATACTTAGATGAGTATATAAACCTAATACTCATCTAAAAACTCTTTTATAAGAAATTCACACATATAAACTAGATTACTGTTTTTAAAACTATTTAAAAAAAATCTAAATCTCGATTATTTAAACATTTTAACTCGATTACGATTAATTTTTAAGGTTTTTTTTTTGCCCTCAACAGTTTACTGACAGGTTTCATACAGTAAATATGCTTCACATAATACATGCAAGAGATTTTTGAATAAAGGGTGCATTACTAGATTTTAAAATAATTGAAGAAAACATACACTATTGACTATCTATGATTATTTATTGAACAACTGAAATTAAAGCACACACTACCTAAAACCAACAGTCATTTTCTTTCTTATAAAAAAGTGAAAACAAATAACTTTCACTTTTGAAAACAGGATTAATTATTTTCAATGTTTTTAAAAAGTAGAAAACAAGCAGTATCTCTCCTAAATAAAATAACTCTTCTATACGCTGTAAATAATATTTTAAACAGTGCATTTCTTGCATCTTCTGTAAACAAAAATGTAAATGTAAAAAATTATTTTATTGTTATAGAAAATATGCTGTCTTAAGGCATCTCTGGCGCAGCTTCCAATCATCGTCAATGTAGCGAAAACGTGTGACATGTAGTCACATTTTTTGAGAGGTTTGCGACCACGCAAAGGCTGTGCCATGCATTCAACACAGAAGTATAAATCAGCCTTAACAGTGCGCCGTCACGTGACTCCACACATGGAAGGGAAAATAATTGAAAAAATTGACCAGGAAATGTTTTTATTGTTTATATGTTCTGAATGTTGATTTCGATTACTTTTCGATAAAATGCCAGCACTAAAACTGTGTATTTTTTATAGAATAACAACAAATACACAAGAAAATTATAAAAGCTTTCAAATTAAGGTAAAAAAAACCCAAACATAATTATATACAAAAACCCTGGTTTTAAAGGTGCAGTATGTAAGTTTGACATCCAGTGGTTGAACTAGTTATTGCATTCCTGGATCAAAACAAACGTAAGCACATGTTGCCAGATTGAGAATACCAACAGGAGTGCCTGACTATCGAGCCTAAAGGCTGATTTAAGGCTGATTTAAATCGTGTTTTAAATAAAAGCAACGGCAGGTGATAGAAAGAATATTCTCCATATTAAAAGGAGTTTTTGGCCTAACCAACACCTGGAATTAAATTTTATAAATGGCTTCTATTTTTTGCAGTTGATGACATGATCACCTCAGACACACCTTATGTGCTTTATTCAGTGTTAAAAGCTAATAATGTCAGTTTGAATGCCATTTTACATGACATTTATTGCCATAATACTGAAAGCAGCAGCAGATAGTTCACCTCAGATATGAAAATAAACTGTTTGAAATTGACCTACCTAATTGAAATTGAATTAATAACCACCACATGTGGAACGCTGACTCTGCGTCTCATTTCGGAGTCTGCTACTGTCCACCGAAGGTTGCATTTCAGTCACGGACACATGTTTTGAGAGCCTTTATGACTGAATTAATGAAATAAATGAAATTTTCCATCAAGGCAACCCGGGGTGCTGAAATATAATTTGCTAAATTGGCATTGGGCAGGTTAAAGGGACCAAAACAAAGACAGACATTTCGGCACGAAAAACACATGTTCAAAGCAGAATATCTGACTTCAGCATTGTTTTTTAGACAAACAAGAATGTTCACTTAGCATGTTTCTTAAATATCTGCAAACATATTATGGTATTTTTATGCTTTAGAAGAGTCAAAACCTTGCATACAGCACATTTAACATTATTATATACTATTTTAAAGAGGTTTATTGTGATACAAGTTTTAGCTTGACTAGCTAACATTTTAATCTATTGGTGGAATAGAGTGGAGGACCTATGACGTCAATTTACATGCAAAACCCCGGAAGTGAGTTAGCATTTTAGCAGTTCCGGTTCCCTCGTCTCAAAGTCAATGGGTTTTTTCAATGGGATTTCAGTTAAATCTCTTAAATAAGGTTCGTGGCTAACACAAACTCAAGATACTTTCATGTTTTATTAAAAGAATATTGAATGTTGTTCTGTGTCCTTGATGGAACTTGCAGGCATTTGATAGACTTGTCCCTTGTGCCTCATTTCTGTCATCTGGTACTAAGGTAAGCGGGCTGTATGCACGCGAGCGATACACTTATTTAGTCTTATGATAATACTATGTAGGCACATTTATACATACAGTTTTAAAGCTTTTACAACAACCATAAAGCAAAACAAAATAAATTTCCCATGAAAAAAAACATCCAAAAGACACGTAGGTCTATAAGTTTTTGTGTATTTATTTGTTTGTAATATATAGCGTGGATTATAATATAATAAACTTATTAAAAAATAAGCTTAAAAAGTTGTCTGTAGCAGGGTGGTGCTGACGTTGCAGGCGAGCGCCCCAAAGGCGCTGTAGTCCGTTTATAGCCTAATGTTAGCTTTTTAATTCTTGCATTCCAAATCCAAAAGTGCTAAACGTTGTATTTTCGTGTGAGGACTATCCGGCTGGACAAAACGTGCAAGTGTAATGAACTGTGTTTGAACACAGAGCTTATTATTTGCAATCTTCGAAAAGCCTATGGGAAAATCCTATAGGGAATTTATCAAGGGAACCAGTTTTATGCCAGCAGCCGATTAGCCTACAAGGTGACATCATAGTTCCTCCACTCTATTAAAAAAAAAAAAACACAATTAGAGGTATAATAAGAAAACAGTCTAATATACTTACAATGTGAGCACATCTCCAAGGGATAACTCGCCTCATTTCCCTGTAGAAAGAAAACAAGAGTCTGAATCAGCATGACCACGCACTCAATATGTCACAGATCAATCCTGTAAAATTTCCTGTAAAGCTGGTCAGAAAATGCCAAGAAACAGTTAATGATCAGTGACTCGAACCCATAAAATACCTTAACCAACCAGATTTATTAGTGAAATTGTCATTCTTTTAAAATTATTTTCAAAGTGTTGCTTAACAGAGATTTTTTTTTCAACACTATTTTACACATAATAGACTAATTTCTTGTCTTGCCATGATCACAGTACATAATATTTTAATAGATATTTTTTAGAGATATTACTATTCAAGTTAAAGTGCAATTTAAAGACATAACTAGGTTATTTAGGTTAACTAGGCAAGCTATTGGACAACAGTGGTTTGTTCCGTAGCCAATTGGGAAAAAAAATCTTACAATTGACCTTAAAATTGTTTTAAAATAAAATAATAAAAACTGCCTTTATTCCAGCCAAACGAACCAAAAAAATGACTTTCTAGAAGAAAAAAATATCAAATTACTGCATTAAAAATCACTTGGGAGTTCACAGAAGGGCTACTAATTTTGACTTCGACCGTACATAAAATAAGCTATTGTTTAGTATAATGAAAGAAGGTTTTGTTTGTCCTCTCTACATGCCATGTAGCTGTCAACAGAGTCACAAGGTGAAAGGCTCCTCAGAGTCACCACTATGGCACTTAACGTGTCTCCGTTAAGTAGCTAATCAGATTTGAGGAGCGAGTTCACCTGCTGCTACGGGCCACTAAGAGCAGATTTTAAAACTGGGTTGTGTTTTATTGTAGATGTAAACAGACACCACACAGACACTAGGATCAATTAGCACATTAGCAAGCATAGTAAAAGGGAAACAACAGCATCCTATATTGATGAGTTGATTGATTTTACTCATGCTGACATCAATATCTAGAGTAAATGATGGCTGATGTGTCGATATTTATACTACGGTCCAACTATTCAAAAATCCAATCCAAATGTTTTTGAAAGTAGTCTCCATTGCTCACCAAAAGAGCATTTATTTAATCAAAAACACAGCAGTAGTGAAATATTACTATTTTAACGTTATACTGGACTTACACCAAATCCAGAGCATCTTGTCACTAGCTTAAGTTTACTCAGGGGATGTTTTTCACTTCCAGCGAACTTTCCACTTGAGTTGAATTATTGGAAAGTGCGCAGAAGCAGTAATTATGCGAATTTTGTGCATTCGCTGCAAACCTGTCAATAGGGGTGTGAACTTGCACTGCTTTCACAATTTGGTTATGATTATCAGGTCATCCTTTTGGTTCGATTGATATTGTCACAGTGCATTGACGATGCTTTCCATACACAATTTTACTTCCATTTTTGTCTTTTAATACAAGCAGTCAGAAATATGAACTGTACCTTTATTGTTACTTGGAAATTTGCCTATATTAAAATATTTTTATTGACTTTGTATATAATATTCTCACGCTAATACTTAATTTTAGAATGTTACAGCTAGTTACCAACCATATATGTATATATATATATACGTGCACTGTACAACACTTAATTAAAGTGAAGAGACTGGTTGATTCTTACATTTATAGTCCAAATGATTGAGTTTTACTATATACTTGCATTTTACAACACTCCTAGCAATACTTTTTTGTGTTTTAAAGTAGTCTAATAGACATCTTATAGATGTCTAAATATAGACAGCTTGGTTAATACAAGACATCTATTAGATATTTTTTTCTAAAATTAGCCATGTTTAGATGTCTATTAGATGTCTATTCATCACAAAATTGCTTGGTGGACTTGTAAAAAAAAAAAACAATATTAAATGGTGACAAAAATCACAGAGTGAAGAGACCGTTTAATTTCTACATTTATGGTCCAAAAGATTGTTACATTACATACTTACATTTTACAACACTCCCAACTAGCTTTTTTTTTGTGTTTTAAAGATGTCTAAATACAGACAACTTGGTTAATACAAGAGTACATTTGGACTACATTAGTGAAAATCAAATTGCTTGGTGGACTTGTTAAAAAAATCTATATTAAATGGTGACTAAAATCACAGAGTGAAGAGACTGGTTCATTCTTATCTTTATAGCCAAAGAAATCTCAATCAACTTGATAGCAGTTGGCAAAATATTACATAATATGATGATATGCAAACACTTTCTTTATGTAAATGGGTCAAACACCTCATCTGCCAAATTGATGATGCCGACACCACACATATGCAAATAAGGATGTTTCAGGAATTTAGTATACAGTAAATGGCCAGCATAAAAAAAATCTCATTGACCTCACATAAATTTTAAGCAGTATTAAACATGAAGCAAGATAAGCAAGGATTCTGTTTATTGGTGTTTTAGAATGACCCAGGGTCAATTATTTCAAGTGTGAAATGTCCTTGATACCATCCAGGCACTTCTTTGTAACACATTAGTGTAGAAATGCAAACTGCAATTAGCCAGTTTAGAAATCAGGCCAGCCTATCATCATCACCACCCTCTTTCAGCACACTGGGACATGCAGAAATAGCAGGAGACGGAGAAAAGGAGAATTTACCATGAAGTTGAGGAGAGGAAAAAAAGACCAATGAAGAGACTCGAATGGGGACAGCAGTGCTAAAAAACATTCAATCTATTATTAAAACACTTCTGCCCTCAAAAATTTATTTTAAAAGACTGATATTAGGGATGCTGGGATCAGGATTTTTTGAGCCGATACCGAGTACAGATTCCTCATCATGGTGATCCGCTGATACTGAGTACCGATGCTTCAAGCTTTATATAACTTTGCCATTGCATAAAGCACATTTTCCCTCTGAGTGTAATATTTAAGTGAAGATCTCTCCTTTCCTAAGAGAATAAATGAAGGATGTTGCATATAACCCCTTAAACACGTCTCTTATAACCATTAGTCAGAAGCAGCTTTACAGAAAATAATATTTAAGACAGATAAAAAATTTGATAAGACAAATAACTAACAATGCCATTTGAAAACACTCCAAATGATGGAACAAGAATTCAACATGTCTCAATAAAGAAAGGGTTTGTGGCACATATTTAATGCATAAGAAGCTAAAACGTAATTTTCTCTGCTTGTAATCTCGTAAATGAACACTTGCGATCGGTTCATGCGATCGGCCAGATTAGAGAGTACCAATCGAGTCATAAAATGTGATTATCGGCCGATATCGATCTCCGGCCAATCGATCGGAGCATCCCTGACTGATATTATTTAAATGGGTATACTATCATTTTAAGTTTAGTGTCAGAAAGAGCTTCCCAAAAATACTCTTATTATGAAAAAAATATATTAATTGTGAACAAATCCTGAATAAGTTAATCTCACAAAAAATGTTGTAATTATTCTAAAAATGAATCAGTTTTTATAAAAACATTCTAACCATGGCATTATTTTTATATTTGACCAAGTTATTTTAATTCTAATACATTTTTATTATTAAACATTTTCTCTAGGGAAATGTTATCGCAATACTCAACAGCATTACATATTTTCCCAGCAGCCCTAATTTATATCACAGCTCTGCAAGTCTGTTAGACGGTTTAAACTAATTATTGCTAATAACAGGGTTTCTGCAGGTTTTATCAATTCAAATTTAGGACTTTAAGACCCTTTTAAGACCATTATGAATGAACTTTTATACTTATACAGGGTTAAACACTAATGATTATTTCTAATGGCCCGGTTTGCCACAAAAAAAATCTAATATAATTATTTCATAATTTTGAAACAAGAAAACTGTAGTTGTGTACACTTTTTTCAACATAATATTTCTGTTTTTATGGCAAGTTTAACATTGTTAAAAGTATATTTATTGTGGAAACAATTACATAAATAATCAAAAATAGATATTTGTTGGCTTTTGGTCCAACTCAATTAAGTATAACTTTTATTTAACCTAATGTGTTTCTGTTAAAAAGTTTCATGCCTATTTATAAATATTATGTATACTCCCCCTTATTTCAGCAAATAGTTTTTTGTATGAATGGAAGATAATGTAAAGGGATATATTGCTCTGTTATTATCATGAGGAACTCTGTAATTATTTTTAGTTTTCTTTCCCTGATTTTATTAAGATAGATTGTTGGTGATTGGATGGATGTCGGCCCGATTGGCTAGCTTTACTTGGACAAAGGAAGATTAAGACCTGTTTAAAATGATTTAAGATCTACAACACAACATTTCAGTGAATTTAAGACTTTAAAATAAGGCCTAAAATTTTGCTTTGGAAACTTAAGACATTATAAGACTTTTACGCAAACACCCTGTAATAACGATAATAAAAATGTTTTATTTGGCAGCATATCTGAAAAAAGAAAAAAAAATCTGCTGTAATATTACATCATAGGATTAAACAAAATTCTTAAATATATTTGAAAAACTTTCAAATTTTTTCAGCGGACAGTTTTCAGATGACAAAACAAAGATACGAACAGAAGGCAAAATTTCAGCCAGCAGGCGTGACGTCCAGAACAAAAACCAGTTGTTTCCCACTGGCTAGTGGGATGATAAAATCAAGTGTTGAGTGCTGTAGGCCTGTTATGACTTGCAACTCAATGTAGAGAGCAGAACAGATAAACTGGGACATCACTGTGCCTAGAAGCTTCTACAGCAACTTCCAGAATATCTAGAGCTCTCCATTAGAAGTTTATAGCCTAGTTTTAGAGCTAACAAAATCCACACATTTCACAAGGATAAATGATGTTTTTAAAAACACAGAAGTGCTACAATTCTGTTCTAATATTAAAATTCATCCACACTTAAAGAGACAGTTCGCACATGCGCTGGAAACTGTTTAATCAGGCTAGCTAATATTATAAATAATGTTCAGTTTCTAACACAGACCAATCGTTTCGCTTCATAAGACCTCAGTGTGTCATTTGGAATATTAATTTGAATATGTTTTATTTTAAATAAAAAAAAACTTGTCAATATTTTTTTATTATTATAATTAACAAATTAATTTGTTCTTATGTATCTAATGTACTTCATTTGGTATGTATGTACACAGTCATAGGACCCTGCAGGCCAAGACCAGTTACTTACTGAAGCTAAGCAGGGCTGAGCCTGGTCAGTACCTCGATGGGAGACCACATCGAAAAACTAGGTTGCTGTTTGAAGTGGTGTTAAGGAGTCCAGCAGGGGACGCTCAACCTGCTGTCTGTGTGAGGCCTAATGCCCCAGTATAGTGAAGGGGACACTATACTGTCAGTGAGCGCCGTCTTTCAGATAAGATGTTAAACCGAGGTCCTGACTCTCTGTGGTCATTAAATGATTGTGAAGCACTTTGGGTGTAAGGCTGTTTGGGTGTATACATTACTTGCTATGCATTTATATATTTATTTTTTTTATAGATTTTATTAATTGAGTTAATGAACGAGGTGTTAGGTGATGGATTAACAATGGACAATACGTGTATTACTGTTTACTTTTCTCAATATTTAATTTGTTTTTGTCAAACAAAAGACCAATGAAAAGATTGAAAAAATAAAAAACGTCACAATTCACTGTCATTATACGAATCACCCAGGACTGGTGTTGTTTTTAAAAATCCAGTACCGATTAGTACCGAATTCCAGTATCGTACCAGGACCACAAACTCAAAGCTCAAAATCTTCTTTAATGTTCTACTGAAGAAAAAAAGTCACATTCATCCTGGATGACCTGTGGCTGAGTAAACTAACAGAAAATCTTCATTTTTAGGTGAACTATCCCTTTAAGATGAGGTGGGAAAATAGGTGTATTTTGGTGTATGTTGTGTACATAAGTTTGCACATATGGTTTGAAAGTAGATTAAACCAGTGTGGGACAGGTCACTAAAGTACTGTATGCAAACACAGCCAATTCAGTGCGTGTCTATCTTCCTATCTAAAATTAGTTAACACACATGCACTAGAAAGAGACCGTGTTTTGCTAGAGCTAGTATAGGTTAGCTGAGGTTGAGTGCCTGTGCTATTTTAACTTTAGCAATGGAGAGACAGCAAATTAACTTTAAGTGGATTGAGGGTTTAGGATTACTTCATCTGGTTATATGGCCTCAAGAGTGCGCAAGCAAAGAAAGACACCTAAAAAGACGGAGGAAATGAAATTAAAATGGAATGACATGTTGCATAAAACGTTACAGAATGTAATAGAATGTTCCGTTGTGCTACACTTTATGACATCACTGCCTTTTCAATCACTGCCAACATCCAATCAGGACTTTCCTTCAGCAGACACATCTATTAAGAAGGATCATCTGAGCCAACTGGCATCTGGACAGACATCTTTATTTTTATTACCAAAGCCTTTTCCAGTGAGAAAACCCCTGTGTTCATGTCTTCTGTTTGAAGAAGTTCTTTAATAGCTGTTTGGAGTAGTTTTAAAGGGAACGTTCACTCAAAAATAAACATTTACTCACTTTTTAGTGATTTCAAACTTTTACGAGTTTCTTCTTTTGAACACATAAGAAGATATTTTGAAAAAAAACTGAAAACATGTAATTATTGACTTCCATAGGAAAACAAATATTATGGATGTCAAAGGTTACAGGTTTTTAGTTTTCTTCAAAATATCTTTTTTTGTGTGTTCAAAAAAAAATGAAAGAAACTCAATGTTTCAAACTACTTGAGGGTGAGTAAAAATTGAGTAACTTCTCATTTTTGGGGGAACTATCCATTTAATATTTTTTAGGAAATGTTATGATCGATACAAAAATAACGCCTGTATCTCTAAACATGAAGTCAATAGATGTTTATTTGCAGGATTTGTAGATAATTTTTCAAAGATTTTAAAGAGTCAAAATGAAAAATAAAAATGAACACAATTTATTGTCTAAATACATTATTACTCATCTTAATGTGAATAAGTAATATGTGCAAATACACTGATTCTGGACTTCACCAATCATTTAATCCCCACATTCACAAATCCAATCGATAGAGTGCAATTAATAAGTAACATTTTTGATAAATACTTAATCTGCTCTTAGGTTGATAATTAGTTTTATATGCTTTTGTTAGGGATGCACCGATATCATTTTTTTGAAACTGATCCGATCTCGATACTAAAATTTTAAGTATCGACCTATACATATCCGATCCCGATATTGTGCTGTTTTTATTTTTATTTTTTATTATTATTATTAACATAATACGGTTTCTAGTTCTGGTGATAAACTCAAATAATATATCTTCTTTAGTAAAAATAACAGACCTATAGGCCTACTGTAGATGACAGATGGCACAATTTAACTAAATATGATGCTTGCTATAAACTATGGGCTACATTATTTGAGCATTCATTATGGCATTGATCTGATCTGTTGTGATTCAGCTTCCTTTTTAATATTCAGATTTTTCTTTGAAATCTGTAATAGGCTACCACTATTGACCCTAATTGTTGGTAAAATTATCGGCCTTTTAGCAAAGCCTGATATTTTCCTGCAGGTTTGAAGCAGACTAAACTAAACCGTCTGAGGCCAGTTTTACTTAATAAACATTCCCTCGCCTATAGCCGCGTGAGATGGAGAAACTGAAAGCATGTCTGTAAAATAATTTTTTGTCTGAAAAATTATCTTTTTGAAACGAATTTTGTTTGGTATAATTTGTTGGTTATTTTAATGTATTTATGTTGGTCAGTTATCTACAAAATAAACAAGAATATTTGAGGTGAATTCAAAACAAGGTCCGCTTATATGCTTTAGCGCACAATGTGACAAACTGGTCTGTTAAATAAAATGTTAATATATATATAAAATTACAGCGTAATATTCAGTTTCAGAGTAGCCTATATTAGGCTAAATAATTTTCTGTTAATGACAATTCATAAACTTTTCACGGCACAAACATAAGGAACAAACATTCGCAGAAGGAACATAATAACATAAACTTAGCTATTATAATAATAATCTTACGGAGCAGCGCATGTCGCGTCTGCGCAGCCGGTGCCTGAATGAAGCGATTGCATCACTGAGACACAGCGCGCAGCCCTCCGGTATACGGACACTTCCAAAACAGCAGCACAAAGGGGAGAAATCAGTGCGTTGAGGATGTCCAATAATTATTGAGCCTTTTCTAATTTAAAGTTTCAGGTAGGCCTACTTTGTGTGTGAAGCGCAGGTAATAGCCTAACCCTACTCCAGTGTTGTGAATGCGATCTGCTGATCTAACAGACACAGCGCGTGATTTAGAAACAGCAATGATCTCCATATTGCATGTCAAAATGAACCCATTTAATGCAAAACTAAATGCATTTCCACACTGATTTTTTAAACTAACAGGAACAAATAGACTAGTCATGAACGCGACACGCAGCTTCAATTGTGAATGAATGGAGAATGATTGACAGGCGCAGCGGCGGGAAGCGCTGAAGTAAACATGAATTTAACCACGTGAATATTCATCTGTGCTTCACATTAAACTATAGAATGGTTTCAAAACATTTATGATATAGTAGGTCTATGTGACAACTTTCTAGTGCCTTATAATAGGCTTCCTTCGTGGCTTTTGTTGGCTTATAAATTACACAGAATACAGCGCATGCGCAATATTGGATCTGGATCGGTACCAGCTAGTCGATACCCGATCCAGCAAAAATATGCGATATCGAACCGATATCCGATCCAAGTATCAGGATCGGTGCATCCCTAGCTTTTGTTGAACTAATTTATTCTATCATGTTTAAGGGTAGAATTTTCAAAAAAAATAAATAATAAAAATTCATGATCATGCTCTCGATTCGACCCTACACACAATCTTAATCACGCTTTTCTAGGATTCAGCCAATTATATTTTCAAGGTCAGAAAGGAAGCATAAAGGTGGTCACACAAGTCTTCACATTGTTTTATATACGATGCTCAGCAACATAGATGCCTCCAAATGATGTTAAAAGAGTCACATAATGTATTTATAAGGTATAATTCACCTAAAAATGTCATTTCTGTCTTAATGTGATGATGTATTCGCGGCTGCAAAATCACACTATACATAGCGAACTCAAAGTGTTGTGCATGAGAATAAATGTTTAACAGTGTCAGTATATCTACTCTAGCCTATATAATGATGAATAAAATGGAAGAGAGAATCTTGTTTCATTTTACCAGTAAAAAATATGGTCTAATAATGTTCTCAATGACAAATGACGAGCACATGTCTCAAACATAATAATTCAACTTTAGAATTATCAATAATTATATTCTGATGTCGTCACTATACTGTGCATTAACAACCAATTTAAAGTCTGTTCAAATCCACCATTTACAGTCTATACAAAATTTAGCAGTTTAACCAACAGCAGACCTGCACACTGGCCTAATTATTGTTGCTGTTTTAGCATGTTTGAGAAATAACAATAATAACAGCTTACTCATATTAACCTTTATTTTACATCTACAGAACCGTAAGAAAATTCTAATCTTGATTTTAAGCAAAATAAATTGTGATTCTCATTTTAGCCAGAATCATGCAGCCCTATTGCCTACACATTTAGCCCCGCGCACTCCAATTAAGTTTTAGCTACTTGTACATTAAGGAAGCATTCAGAAAAAACAAAACACTCAACACAGAGGAACATAAAACCTACTGCCAGCTAGCGTTTCAGAAGTGTTATTGCAGAGCAACACAAACAGCACGCAGAAGTATAAATGCATGACTACACGCAAGGCATGCGCTGTGGGTGACAGTGATCTCTCGACAAAGAAATTTAAATCAACCTTTACTCAAACCTTTGGTCATTTATAACCAAATTAGGGAAAAAGATGGAAATGTTTGGACATATTTGTCCATATCTTACCCAAATTTAGATTGAAACAACCCAGCATTTTATACAATGTGCATTTCTCCAGTAATTTCTTCAATTAGATGTGTCACAACACAGAAGAAAATATTTCACAATGTACGTTTCTTCACAATTTATAAATGATTAATCAATACTACAAAAAACGGTTTAAGAGACAGTGACTACGTTTACATGGACATCAGTAATCAAATTATTTGCTTTAATTAAGACACTAATAAGATTAAGGTGTTTACATGAGTTGTTTTTTTAATTGTTACTTTCATGATCGCGTTTTACATGTTATAGCACATAATTCGATTAACGTCATTGTGTCACCGCGCTATTCGCATTTCCTCCAGAGTTTCATGTAATTTCGGGTGTTTATTTTTAATTTGTCGACTTTAACTGAAGTTTGGCACTTTCACTTTCATTCACGAACATTTCATGCAAGCCCACCATGACAAACGAGATATTGGATGCAACTATGAACTGTTGGAAGAGTTGTTTTAATGGAAGTTCATACCGCATGCTGAATGGTCTGCACTGACTTGGTAGGTGCAAAGATTGTGTGTGTGTCTGGGTGTGTGTGTGTCTGGGTGTGTGTGTGTACTACCCTGTCGCAAAAAGCAGCTTAAAGTCCTACATGAGGGTAATAGTTCGATTAAGGTGTTTACATTCATTAATGCAACTATAATCGGCATACTCCACATGTCTTAATTCGATTTCTCTTTAGTTCGATTATGACCTTAATCTGATTAAATCAATCAAAAATCGCTGTTTACATGGTAGACTATTAATCAGAGTATTGTCTTAATCGTATTAAAATAGAATTATGTAAACGTAGTCAATGATTTCCAATCTAAAGTTAGTGAAAATATATGGTTAACTGTTTTTTTGTTTATGAAGATAACCTAAGTTAATCAATAATGACATGAATGATTTAGGTTTAGGCTTATATTTGATTTTATACAGAATCTGCATGCAATAAATTCTGCATATTTATATATGAACAGTTTTTTACTATTAAAAACATTTATTGTTCGTTGTATATTTGTTCATTAAGCCAATTAATAACTAACAACATGTATGTTTAGCTTTTCTTAATTAGTTTTTTCCCCATATCTAAATCTATTCCACTAATTTTACACCATAATCAGCACAGGAAATGTGTAAAAGATCCTGTCTGATTTTGTCTGAGCCTGATCGTAAGACTACACAGAGGAAATCTTCAAGTCTTAATTCATTTGATGGTTTTCTAGGGATGGTAGTGTCTGGAACTAGGCTAAATCTGGATCAGAGACGCAAGTCCTTGAAGAATGTAATGCTATGTTATGCATGTCAAGTATGCACACATTTCTATTCTTTGGATCGACAACACTAAGTTTCTTCTTTTAGGGTGATTTGTGTTGTCCCCTGTTAACTGATACCAGCAGCTGATTAAGAGAAGCATTCATTACCACAAGCAACTTTTACTGTTGTTTATGCCTTGTTTGCAATCATTAATTATACATCTATCTGTATTGTATCATCCACATTGCTCATGATAACAATTCAGCGTAAACCCAGGTTAAATTCAATGCTTTACCATTTACTCAAGTGGTGTTATGACTTCTGTTAAACACATAAAAAAAATATTCTGAAGAATGTCCCAAAAATCAGCCACTAACATCAATAACAGGATAATGGAAGTCAATGGGTGTTTTTCTAAAATTAGTGTTCAACAGAAGGAAAAAACGTAAACAGGTTTGGAACAAGTGCAGGATGAGTAAATCATGACAAAATTTGTTTCTGGGTGAACTATTCCTTTAAAGCATACAAATTAGTACACATATAACAGTGTTGCTACCCAATAAATGAGTCCTATTCTCTCACAGAGCAGGTAAAAACAAAACTGAACATGCAACAATGCACAAAAATAGTTAGAATAACAAAATAAATATCAATTTACCATATCTTTTGTTGTTTATGCTTTTTCAAAGGAGGCGCAAACAATCAAATTCCACTGACTGGTTACACAGCAAAAATATTGCAAAGATATTTCCAGGTTTTGCATCTCTGTGGTTTGGTAACACTTCGTAAAACCTTATAGTTACACTATTGGTTACACTTCTTCAGCTTAGTGTATGATGTTATCATCTACAATGATATGGACTGAAATGTTACAACATATTATTTTGGCATATAGAGCTTTCAGAGACTTCCTCTCTCATAAAACCAAGCTCTTAGAGTCGTATGAACATGGTATCTATTAAAACATCTAAAGGATTTGCATGGCAAGTGACACCTAATAAACCTCCTCTCATGCTGCATTGACATTAATGCAACTTGTTTTAAAACAGCGTTTTATAATGAAAACATTTTTGTTCATATTGGCATTTGTATTGCGTTTAAGAAAAATAATCACTGTCCACACTATGAAGTGTAAACTGTATGAAATGTGACCATTCATGTTAGTGCTGCACGATACTGTAAAAAAATGCAATATTGCTGTTAGTTTTCATGATATTACATTTCCCTAGAAATATGCCGTTTTTAATAGCTATGTTATTAAATCATCTATTTATATAATTACATTAATATAAACAGGTAAAATTTATTTTTTAGATCTAATTAATTCAGAATTAAAGAAACTGCATGGAGGTGTAAACATTTTAGTATTTAAACACTATAAATATGAGTGAAAATCAAATTATTTTCACCACTGGGTTCACCTTTGGGCCGCTCCAGCCAATAGCAGAACAGCAACTACTGGGATATAGTAAGGTCCCATCTAATTGGTCAACTTTAGATAAACAACCAATGCATAAAATACATCTAATTTATCACAAATGCCTGCAATATGTATATTGCATATACTACTATCACGATAAAGAACATTTTGTTATATATATTGTGCAGCATGCTCACTTATACTAAGCATGCGTATATTTTGCCAGCCTGCCTGGTTTTGCAGTCTACCATTTGTATAATGGTCATATAAGTGTGGCTTATAGTCAAAAAAACATTTGCAATAGTCAAGACGACCAATCAGAGTTCAGAATTATGGCTAGACATGCCTAGACTGCTTACAAAAAAAACATGCATTTCCAAACTAAAATGCTCTATTTTTGCAGGTTCAAAATGCTAGAGTAGTGTGGATGCCAGGCATAACCATAACATAACCTATACATTTGAAAATGGAACCCACTAGTGTAAACAATGGCTCAAATCACTCTCTTTCCCACAGGTTTATTCGCTTCTTTATAAGGGCTCGCCATAGCAGAATGAAATGTTCATACTCTTGGACTGTAAAAATGCATTAATTAATTAGATATGATTACCATAACTTAATGAAGTAAATAATCATGTTTACACTTACGGTATAAAGTATAAGTTTTAAGTCCATTTATTATCATTTAAGTTAAAGGGCACCTATGGTGAAAAATCTACTTTTCAAGCTGTTTGGACAGACATATGTGTAGGTATAGTGTATAGACCGTCAAATTGGGGTGATATAAACACACCCAGTCATTTTTTTTTCAATTTAACAACATAAAAACGGTGGACCAATTGGAGCCGTTTTGAGACCGACCGCAACTTGGCATAGGAGTGCGGTTTCCCCGCCCACCAATATTGATTAACAGCTGCGTATTAACAGACTGAGGTACGCGCAGCAGGCACGTGGAAACGATGGGCGGGGAAGACTAGCTTTAAAGGCGCAGTACACAAAAACAGCAAAAATCTATTGAGACCTATAAAAAAACGTCTAGTGAAAGCTATAATAAATAATCTGATGGGTGTTTTGAGCTGAAACTTTGCAGACACATTCTGGGGACACAAAAGACTTTTATTAAATCTGGAAAAAGGGGTAACCTTGGTGCCCTTTAAAAGGAATATTTTATCCAACTTTAAAGTTTAAAGTAAACCATGGCTGCATCCGAAACCGCCTACTACTCAGTAGGTACTGCATTTGAATTTAAACGTACTACTTGGCCGTTAGAAAAGTACGTTCTATACAGTATGAATGGGAGAAGTATGAATGGAATTCAGACGTACTACATCCGCCCTTTTGTCATGGTCACATGACTGCGTCAGTTGCGTCGATTCACTCCCATTCATGAATTCTCTCGCGGAGCATCATGGAATAGTGCAGTGTGCATGGGATGCACACTTCAGAATCTTGCTGGAAGTAGTAAGTCATCCGGGCACTTCTCACATACTGATTTTCGAATTCTATGAATTTGGACATATTACTCGGCTCGCATACTGATTTTAGAGTACTGTATAGTTTGAAAGTATGCGGTTTCGGATGCAGCCCATGTCTTTTTTTTATGGAAAGTCACTGATTAGTGATGGACAATGTATCAGCAGCCTTATGGGTTTTGGCAGAAATATGCTTGTTTTAATTTTATGAATGAAAATAAATTATTTTCTTATAAAACGATGGATTATTTTCACCAGTTGATCCACTTCAGATTTCTGCTGTTGGATATAAAAAATTAGGACTTCAAAATGATGTTGGTTAAATAACTATCTATATATTTCCCTGTTTTTTTTTCCACTTAAAATTTGAAAATAACTCAGTTTAAGTTTATTTATTAATTTATTTATCAGTTTATTGGTTGATTTTGTTTTTGTAATCAGCCTCAAAACAAATAATATTGATCTGCCAATATATTAGCTATCAGATTTCAATTATAAAGAGTCATCAGTTATTGGTTTCAGACCAATTTGTTTTATACTGTATTAATGCATCCCTCCTGATCATAACCAAATTTTATATAGTTTTGAAGACACAACAGTGTAATGAAAATGCCTGAGACATTGATTTAAATAAAAAAGTATTAGGACAAATGAAATTCAAAATAACTGAAGTATTTTAATTATATCATTAATACAAACAAGAGGTCTGCAAAAGTCTGGGTGAACAGACAAGCCAAAAGCACAGACATTATGGAAAATGCAGCATTTGTGATGCTTGTCATTTTTTTATGTATATTTTATGCAGATGTGCTCCCCTACAAAATCCATCCCATCTAATTAAAAAAATAATTCTTTCCTAATAGAGCTTTTCAAGTAATCTGGTGAAATTGTATTCATATCGCAATATACGTTGCAGCATAATAAAAATTGTAATTTCGTGGTTGTGTTGTCAAGGGTCGCATATTTAATGTAATAGTTCACCTAAAACTAAAACATATTATTATATTATAAACTATTTAGTCACCCTCAAGTGATTCCAAACCTTTACAAGTTTCCTTTTTCTGATGAACACAAAAGCAGATATTTAGCAAATTGTCGAAAACATGTAACCATTGACCTTTATAGCAGAAAAAAATATAACGTCAATGGTTACAGGTTTCCAACATTCTTCAAAATATCTTCATTGGTCTTCAACAGAAAAAGAAAGTAAAGTCTTAACTAGGCATGGGACGATAACCGTTTTTAAGGTATACCGTGGTTTGGAAAAGTCAAGGTTTTAAAACCGTCAATTTTCTGTAATACCATTGCTAAGACATTTTTTTTAACTTTTTTTTCTTAGTTTTTTAGGACAACAGTATCTCCAGCAGTAAAGATATCCAAAGATGCCATTTTAAATTGTAAAGAAATGTGTTTCTGAAACTAGTCAAGACAGCAGAAGTCAATGATTCAGTTGAATTATTTAACCTGAAATGTTTACTGCTCCAAAATATTTTAAATCTTTCAAAAAATAAAATATTTTGTTTTCAAAGGGGAAAATTTTTTAGTTTTTTACCCAGACATTTAAAAATTATATATTTTAGAGCAGTAATCACAACTATTTTTATCCAAGGTTATCATACAGTCAGAATCTCATGCCTAGTCTTAACCCTTTACTTGTTTAAAAGCATATATTGTGTGGTTCTAGTGTACGCCATGCAGGTGAGTGGGCTTGACAAACCACCTATTGAATAGACTCCTTCTCTTATGCACCAGGCACTTTATTAGAAACACTTCTATGTTTCTGTTTGTACAGATAGCTCTTGTACATATTTTTACATTTTGGACTTTATTTTACAGCCACACACTCTACATCAAAAGACTTTAAATATTTTATATTTGCTTTTATTTTCTATTGCATAACTTCGATTTCGCCATAATTTAGATTCTATTGTTATTATTATTAGGGCTGGGCGATATTGCAAAACAAATTATCATGATATCATGTTTCATATCATTCAATATCAATAATTATTGAATATTTTTTAACAATCCATTTAGGAATATTATGATTTTTTTATTTGATTAACCACTTTATAATAATTTACCAACTTTACTAAGGCAAATAGTTTTAACAGTCAAAAACAAAAAATATATATATATTTTGTCAATATCAATAAAACTTTTTTTATTGATATTGACAATGGTGTTCAGTCAATAAATATCAATACAGATTTTATCGCCAAGCCCCCCTTATTATTATTATTATTATTAATCAAGGTAAAGTTGGTTTTACATTCGCACATTCAGACTTTCTTCTTAAGAATATATTTTCAGAAAAGTATTCTTTGCAAATTTTAAATGGGGAAATTATATTAGCAGCCAACGACTATCAATGTACAACACCGTTCACAGTCAATTAAATAGTGCTAATGATGATTTGAAGTCATACTACAGGAAATTTCAGATCAAATATTCAAAGTACAATATAGGCATCATGTCACAAGTTGTCACTGTCGAATAATGAACAAATGTGTGAATATAAAACCAACTTTACCTCAATTTATTATTATTTAAAGTGTATGACTCTGTATGTGACAAATAAAATTTGACTTTGTAAAGAGTATCTAAATAATGATAGAATCTTCTGTTTTGGGTGAACTGTCCCTTTAAAATCATCCTATTGGACAACCAAAAAAAGTGAGTAATTCCTGTCTTAAAATTAATGGCCCAGCAAACTCAATCTTTTCCAGAGAACCAACCAGTCGATTCAAGTTGTCAAGCATTCTATTTCACAGGCAAACCAGCTCTCGATCAGCCTGACAGCGGTATCGATTGAGCAGCAGTGTTTCTCCTCAGGCAGCCACGCCATCACATTTACCCACAAATACAGTATCTAGACTGAAATCTAAAATAAATCGCTGTTTTCCTTGTGTGTTTCAGTGTTCACAGCGCAACCGAGGCTGAACGTGGGCCACAAACTGACAGCAATGGCTTTTATCCACAACGGCTTTGATCACGACACCGCGAGCGCGTTTGCAGTCTGTCACGGCACCAGAAAACCAACATATCGATCCAAAAAGCGGATAGTGTGTGGTATTTAATATTTTTGGGTGAAAGAGATTGATTCTTACCATTGTGCGGCCGGGTTAAGTCTTCGCCTTGTGCAGAATCTGACGGCTCTGTGCGCGCGCTCGCGGTGACGGTTGGTTTTTCTGAGCGAGGAAGTGTCGCTCGGGGTTTCTTGTCCGTTTTTTTTAGGTCGACGGATAACAGATTGACTGCGGTGGATTCGGTAGGTCTGCAGCGGAGGGGGAAGAGAAGAGGCAGTGGGTTGAGTTGGTGTGTCGGTGTCGGAGAGAGAACCGGAGGGAGGGAGAGTCTGACTTGAGGGGGAGGGGCGTTAGAACAGCACATCCGGGCACTTCCACCTTATTTTCTCCCCTCGCTACTGTACTGAATATTTGCCTCATTAACGCTGACAAAACTATTTTGCATTTTGAGTCATATATAACATGTGTTACAGCTTTCCAACATTCTTCAAAATATCTTTTTTTGTGTTCAACAGAAAAAAAAGAGTTGAAACAAGTAAAGTTTCAACCCTTTACTTGTTTAAAGGCATATATTGTGTAATTCTGATGTACTCCATACAGGTGAGAGGACTTGATGTTTTGACATTTACCTTTTAATTACTATAAAACCTTATAAAATCCAATTTTTTTCCCTCACTGTAAGTCCTGAATATTTGCATCGTTACAACTGATAAAATGAGTTTGCATTTTAAGTCTTACATAACATGTATGTCTTTTTATCTATTCTGTTTAAAAAATTATGACATTTACCTTGAATTCTTTACTAATAGAGCTATTTAAGTAATGTGCTGAAACTGTATTTATATGGCAATATAGGTTGTAGCATAATAAATATTGCAATATCATGGTTTTGTGGTCTAGGGTCACGTTTAAAGAGATAGTTTACCCAAAATTGAAAATTTACTCATTATTTTACTCTCTCTGACTTGATTTTAAACCTTTGCGAGTTTCCTTTTTCTTCTGAACACAAACAAATGTTATTTAGCAAATTGTCGAAAACCTTTAACTATTGACTTCTATAGTAAAAAAACAAAACAAATACCAAGTCAATGGTTACAGGTTTTCAACATTCTTCAAAATATCTTTTTTTGTGTTCAACAGAAAAAAAAGAGTTGAAACAAGTAAAGTTTCAACCCTTTACTTGTTTAAAGGCATATATTGTGTAATTCTGATGTACTCCATACAGGTGAGAGGACTTGATGTTTTGACATTTACCTTTTTATTACTTTAAAACCTTAATTTTTATAAAAAAATAAAATATGATATCCATCTTATTTTCTCCCCTCACTGTAAGTCCTGAATATTTGCATCGTTACCACTGATAAAATGAGTTTGCATTTTAAGTCATATATAACATGTAAGTCTTTTTATCTATTCTGTTAAAAAATTATGACATTTACCTTGAATTCTTTACTAATAGAGCTTTTCAAGTAATGTGGTGAAACTGTATTTATATGGCAATATAGGTTGTAGCATAATAAATATTGCAATATCATGGTTTTGTGGTCTAGGGTCACGTTTAAAGATATATTTCACCCAAAATTGAAAATTTACTCATTATTTTACTCTCTCTGACTTGATTTTAAACCTTTGCGAGTTTCCTTTTTCTTCTGAACACAAAAAAAGTTATTTAGCAAATTGTCGAAAACCTTTAACTATTGACTTCTATAGTAAAAAAACAAAACAAATACCAAGTCAATGGTTACAGGTTTTCAACATTCTTCAAAATATCTTTTTTTGTGTTCAACAGAAAAAAAAGAGTTGAAACAAGTAAAGTTTCAACCCTTTACTTGTTTAAAGGCATATATTGTGTAATTCTGATGTACTCCATACAGGTGAGAGGACTTGATGTTTTGACATTTACCTTTTAATTACTATAAAACCTTCATTTTTTATAAAAAAAAAAATTCTGATATCCATCTTATTTTCTCCCCTCACTGTAAGTCCTGAATATTTGCATCGTTACCACTGATAAAATGAGTTTGCATTTTAAGTCATATATAACATGTATGTCTTTTTATCTATTCTGTTTAAAAAATTATGACATTTACCTTGAATTCTTTACTAATAGAGCTATTTAAGTAATGTGGTGAAACTGTATTTATATGGCAATATAGGTTGTAGCATAATAAATATTGCAATATCATGGTTTTGTGGTCCAGGGTCACGTTTAAAGAGATAGTTCACCCAAAATTGAAAATTTACTCATTATTTTACTCTCTCTGACTTGATTTTAAACCTTTATGAGTTTCCTTTTTCTTCTGAACACAAAAAAAATGTTATTTAGCAAATTGTCGAAAACCTGTAACCATTGACTTCCAGGCACGTGCACACATAGGGCTCAACCTGTGTAGTGTACATGCCCTTCCAAAATGAACTTAAGTGCCCCCCCCCCCCCCCCCACTCTTCTGTTCGCGATCTCTCTAACCCCCCCCCCAAGTCAACAGGTTTCCAACAGGTTTCATTGTGTAGATGTACTCCATAAAGGTGAGTGGACTTGATGTTTTAACATTTATTACTATTAATCTTTTATTTTTATAACATTTTAATAGATTTTTTCCACCTTATTTTTATCATTTCTGCTAATAAAATGATTTAGCATTTCGAGTCATATATAACACATCTTATCTATTCTGTTTTTAAAAATGTCTTGAAATGTTCAATTTTATTACTATACAACTATTTTATTATTTTATATTTTTATTCCGTCTTATTTTCTTCCCTAATTGTAAGTACACAAATATAATAAAATTATACAAAATTAATATAAAATAATTTTGCATTTTGTCCCAGAAAGAGAAATGTAGAGTTTTGAGCTCAGTGGTGAGAAGGATTTGGGTGGATTTTAGTTTAGGTTGTGGTAACTTTACAACCCTGAATCAGAAAAGGCCTTCATCGAATGTTGAAATTCTGCTGATAAGTAAATTAATTTGTAATGCATACATTTGCGATTGTAGATTAAACACATATGCAAATTTTTATATTATATTTATACGAAAAAAACAAAGGAAATAATATTTGATCCCAGGTGTGTTGTCGAGCACAGTGTTTGTACATAATCAAGAAATCACTCAGGTACAGTCATCCAAGTATATTTGGGAATTTACATAGATAGGTCTCTTACATGGGACACTCACGTAAATTGGATTTGTGAAAAGCTTTATACCAAAGACTTTGTTTTCTATGAAGGTTATGGTATGGTGTTGACAAGAAAACCATGTACTTATCAGGCTGTATTTGAGAGTGTCATCAGATGTGGTCTATCTATGGTAATCTTTCTGTAAATCTGAAATCAAAACTTTTTTTAACATATTATTAGAATTGCTATGAGACTAATAGAATCAGAAACCTTTACCAGTATTTAAACACTCTACTAGCAATGCACTCTGAATGAAGTGAAAAGAATTCTGAAAAATCCATCTCATGTACTCTTGATCACTTACCTTCTGGTAGAAGATACAGAACCTTCTTCTGGAAGCGGAATAGACTTAAGTACTTTTTTATCCTAGTGTCAATCAGACTGTTGAACACTGATCAATAGTGTGCATTTGGTTTTCTCTGTGTTCTCTTTTGCATGTTTGTTTATTAATTCTTATTGTGTCAGACTTGCTAAAGTGCTCTGTGAGTCCATAGAAAATTTCCCCTTGAGGGATAAAGTATACAAACAAACATATTTAGGGCCCTATATTAACGATCTAGGCGCAAAGTCCAAAGCGCAAGGCGCAAAAGCATTAGGGCATGTTAGAATCCACTTAAAAATGCGCTTTGCACTGCGGCGCATGGTCTAACAGGGTTGAGCTTATTCTCTTAATGAATTATGAGTGTGTTTTGAAAATAAACCAATCAGAGTCTCATCTCCCATTCCCTTTAGGAGTCAGAGAGAATGAGCCTCCTCATTCTTTACTTTCCCTTTCACTCTCTTCCTGGATAAGGAAACGTGTTGTATGCACAGACGTCCATTAGCCTACAAAATTAATTTCTTATTTCCAGCAAATGAATAAATGAACAGTAATAACGAAGTGTGGTCAAAAAAACGGAGTTATTTCCAAATACACATGCTATGCCCCATATGGTCTAAAACCTGACAGGTGGGCAAATCTAAGCTTGTTTTTAATAAAACAAATATAAATATGAATATAATAAATAATCCTGCTAATAATAATAACAACATCATACAAAAGCAAATTGTCATGGATAAACTAAAAAAGCCTCCTGAGATGAAGGCATGAAAGCAGTGGTTTTCAGAGAAAATAATCATTTTTGTAATATTTTAATCCTTTAATTCTTTTTCATTTGTAAAGATATTGGCGTATTGCTGTGCATCTTGTGTGTATTAAGCAATGTTTAAGCGGTGCACATTAACATCTAACGTGCTCTGCTGGTCCTCTCAGCTAGTCTATTGTGCAGTTTTAGTTCCTCAAAATAGCAACGTGCCAGCAATGCGCCTTAACACACCTCCTTTTTTCGACCAGAACGCCTATGGGCGCACGTATTAACTCAAATGCATTTGCTATTTAAACAGCATTGTGAAAAACATCAAACTGACACTTGCGCCGGGTGTATGATAGGGCCCATTATATTTAACATATGTAATTTAAAAAAAATCTTTTCTGTTTTAAAAAAATTATCTTTTTAACACCTCAGTTAGGCTTGTTTTGTTGGTTCTGTTTTTGCCATGAATGGGTTTGTGTGATTAAAATGTTCAATTGTCTTTTTTTAAACAAAATGTTTCGAATGTTAAGAAATCAATATTTCAATATTCAATTTTTATGACATTTATAAAAAAAACAAATATTAACATTTTACTCAAACCCAAACCTAATTAATTCAGTAAATCCAAAGAAATAATTAAAGTGGTCTCTTATTCAATAATTCATTTTCTTTCAGCTTAGTCCCTTTATTACTCAGGGGTCGCCACAGTGGAATGAACCGCCAACTTAGCCAGCATATGTTTAATAAATGATTATAAAATATTTCAGAATAAATTGTGTATATATAAAAACACAAAAATATTTGATTAGCTTGCATCATATTGCTTGACAAAATAGCTTCTTATGATGGATATAGTATATTAGGGGCGTCACTGTGGTGCAGTGGGTAACACGGTCGGCTCACAGCAAGAAGGTCGCTGGTTATAGCCTCGGCTGGATCAGTTGCTTCCGTTTCCTCCACAGTCCAAAGACATGAGGTACAGGTGAATTGGGTAAACTAAATTGTCCATAGTGAATGAGTGTGAATGAGTGTGTATGGATGTTTCTCAGTGATGGGTTGCAGCTGGAAGGGCATCCGCTGCGTAAAACATATACTGGATAAGTTGGCGGTTCATTCCGCTGTGGATATGATTTATAGTTATGAAATCAATATGCTTACTTAAAATAACCACCACATTATTTATTGCATATTTATTTCTTCCTTTTTCTTGTTGTCTTTTATTAATTAAAAGAGTGTTTATATAACTGCAGTGTATTTATTAAAACAGAACAGAACATCAATCAACGAGATCATTTATATTCTTACAAAAAGTCAAAAGTTTGGCTCAAAGTCACAGAAAAATCACACATAGGCACCGCACGAGCAAACAAACAACCAATACATGATTCAAAAGAGGCATAGAATTAAATAAAAAACCCGGCACTAACTTCATTCCAGTGAACTAATGCTTCTGTGAAGAAATAGGCAGCAGTTTAATAAATAAAGCTACAACAACAACAACACACAATGGGAAATCAACAAACATCCATTCACACCATACAGAAACGCACCTTTCACAAATAAATAATCGCTTCACGCTGGTCCCAAAAAATGACCACAATATTAACCGACTTGTCTGTTATAATAGTATATCATAAATACTAATGTAGATTATCACGTAGAGCCTGTGTACGTTCATACAGCACCTTTTTTTGAGCAAGCATTGAGCAGCTTTGAGCAAGCATTGCACTGCCCGTCTCTAAAACAGAAAATCACAGAGTTAAACACAAGTCGTTTTCTCATCCGAGTTTTGTTTTTGTAACCATAATCGATCAGGTATATGCTGCGCAAATGGCCCAGAGATTAAAACGTCCATCCCCATGAAGATATTCACCCAAACTTTCACATCTATCGCTCATTATTTTCAAAGAGACATAAAAAAATGCGAATTTCTGAAATGGTTTGTATATCATGCATGACCTGTGGTTGATCAAATAGACGCATTGCTTGAGTTTGTGAATTGACGCCCTGATGTATCGCTTGTCTGGAGATTGTTCAGTTTCTTTGACTGATGTTTTCAGAGTCGTCGGTCTCACACACACACACAGCGATGGTTTTACAGGGCGCTGGTGTTTTACTGGAAGACCTCTTTGTTTATCCACATGAGGCTGCGGGTCTCGTTGGGTTTGGCCTCGTACTCGATGCAGTTGAAGCTGTTGCCAAAGTTGCAGTGCTCTCTCTTGTAATAGTTGTAGTATTTCACTTGCCAGACAGTTTCGAACATCCCGGCGTCTTTAAACTGCAAGCCGACGACAAGAAGGTCGATTAGTCACATTTTACAGTCCAGTTTGCTCTTTATTCATTCATTCAATCAGTTTTGTATTTCGTTACGAATTCAAGAGTTCACACTTATCTCATGATTTTTTATAAAGCTTGTTTGGCATGCTGTCCTGGAAGAGAGCCCTAAGCTCATAAGATCCTCGAGCCCGGGGCTCCCTCCCGTTTGCAAGACGAGAGGGGAGTTTGAGCTCAGGTAAATCTCGAGAACTCCCCTGCTGTAGTAGCTAATGAACAAATAGTGATTGCTTATAAGATATAACTTCTTACTAGGAGCATGTCTATGCTGCCAATTTAGATTAGTCCATTAACTTAAGTTGCATGTTTTTGGACAGTGGGAGGAAACCAGGGGAACCCGGGGGAAACCCACGTGAGCACGGGGAGAATGTGTAAACTCCACACAGAAACGTCAGCTGGCTTGGTAATGACTAGAACCAGTGACGTTCTTGCTGTGAGGCAACAGTGCTAACCACTGGGCCACCGTACCACCCATCTGGGAAAGGAGGAGGAGTAGGGGTGGAAGGGGGGATTCTTCAAAACGAAGATGGCTGTGATATGGATCCTAGGGTATTTATAGTGGCTTAGTAATCGTCTGATTGGTGAATCATAAATTGATTAATGCGGGGCCGGCTGCAAGCAATTATAAGCATGTGATCCTCTCGAAATTAGTTTATAAATAATCTTCACAAAGAGAGCATTATTTAGTGTTCAAATCATGATGTTTGACATTTTGAAAATATATATGCTGTACAATTGCGACACGGTGGCTCAGTGGCTAGCACTGTCGCCTCACAGCAAGAAGGTCGCTTGTTCGACTCTGGGTCAGTTGGCATTTCTGTGTGGAGTTTGCATGTTCTCCCAGTGTTCACGTGGGTTTCCTCTGGGTGCTCCGGTTTCCCCCACAAGTCCAAAGACATGCACTATAGGTGAATTGGGTAAGCTAAGATTATTCGTAGTGTATGAGTGTGTGAGGATGTTTCCCAGTGATGGGATGCAGCTGGAAGGGCACCTGCTGCGTAAAACATATGCTGGATAAGTTGGCTGTTCATTCTGCTGTGGCGACCCCAGATTAATAAAGAGACCAAGCCAAAAAAAGAATGATATTCTAATTTACTATATACATTAATAATCTAATAAGAAAGTAAAAAGTATGAAAACCATATAATCCTTTAGAAATCATCCTAATACTGCTCAATTTTTACTGTTATTGGAAAAAAAAAGCTTTTTTTTTCAGCTTTCTTTAAAAAAGAGCCTGAAACTGTCCAAATGCAAGATATTTTACCCTCATAATTCTGACTCTTTCATCAGAATTGTGAGTTTATAATTTAATTATAATTCATACTTTTTTTAAGATTTATTTTTGGCCTTTATTAGATAGGACTGTATTGAGACAGGAAGCGAAATTGGAGAGAGAGAGAGGGGGATAGGGTAGGGAAATGTCCTCGAGCCGGGATTCGAACTCGGGAAGCCCTGACGTGCTACTCCACCATGTGTCGGCGAGCTAATTGCACCGACAAATTCAGACTTTTTGTTCTCGCATTTCCAAGTCTTTATATAGCAGTTCTAACTTTTGCCTCAGAACTGTTTTACATCGCAATTGATTGATTGATTTTATTTGACAATTTTAACAAAAATATACAAACAAGTCCGGTTAGACTAACTCATACCTATTTTAAAAACTGTTGAGAATAAAATACACAAAAAAGCCACAGGCTTATTTCCACCGTGGTTCTCGATATTCTTAAAAATGAACGAGCAAATCATAAATAGAGTGCAAACATCATCAGCTCAGCCACTCGGCACAACAAAATCCTCAAACTGAACTGTAGGTAAAACATTCCAAGCAAAAAAAAATCTGCCTGATTTACTCTTAAATCTATAATCTATTTCCACCTGGGGGTACTCATCCCGAGGCCCTCAGACTATGCAGCGCCACTGATGCGATCCAAGACCAGCGACGAGATGATTCAGAGGTTTTCACAATCCTGGACCAGGCCGCATCCTAAGCAGCTGCTGTGGTGATCATGTAGGAGTGGAGAGCATGAAACTGATTCCTGTGACGCTCCAAGGACAGACGAGTCTTCGCTAAGGTCCAGCATTCTCCAGCTTCCGGCACCTAGACCACCTCTGCACGAGACATTTGGCCATAGGAGAAATGGTCATGCCCAACTGAGCGTGATTTCTCTCGAGGTTTTTTTAATACTTCACTTTCGCCAATTGGTGAAGTTTTTTTCCTCGCCGCTGTCGCCACTGGCTTGCATGGTTCAGGATCTGTAGAGCTGCGTATTGATGGAATTGCTCTTCAGTGTTTGGACTCTCAGTAGTGATTATTAACCCACACTGAACTGAGCTAAACTGAACTGAACTGATCTGAAACTCTGAAAATCGAACTGACACTGCAATTGACTATAATCTTGAATGCGAAGCTGCTTTGACACAATCTACATTGTATAAGCGCTATACAAATAAAGGTGAATTGAATTGAATCTATAAGGATAAATATCTCTATTACTCGCTCTTGTAGAAAGACAGTGTACCTCACTAACTAAAACATAATAATTAAGAATTCAGCTATTATTCTTGCAATTTGTACTTTCTTTCGACAATTCAGAATTGTAAAAATAAGAAAAAACTGCGATATAAAGACTTGGAAATGTGAAAAACAAAAAGTCAGAAATATAATTAAATAACAAACTCACAAATTCTGACAGAAAATTATGAGTTTAGAGTCACAACTCTGAGTTTATAGTTTCTGAGTTTATATTTCGCAGTTCAGCCATTACTCTTGCAACTTGTGTTTTTATTTCACAATTCAGAATGTTTTTTTTAAACTGTTAATATTTTACAATTCAGTTTTTTTTTTCTTGTAATTTCATGTTTATATCACAGTTCTGGCATTTCCACATTTTCCTCAGAACTTATAGGCTATTTCACAAATCTGATGTTACTACTATCAATTGTAAGTTTATATCTTGCATTTCTGAGTTTATACGCAGCATTCGGTCACGCACCAGCCGACTGAAGGAAAGTTTCTTCCCTCAGACTATCAGGCTGATGAACACTTAACACACCCCACACAAACTCTCCCATACCC
>CAIGQZ010032813.1:22350580-22374412 GCA_903798205.1 Danio tinwini | reverse complement strand
AGATAGATAGATAGATAGATAGATAGATAGATAGATAGATAGATAGACAGATAGATAGATTTTTTTTGTTAAGTATATACGTGTGTATTTATATATACATAAATATACAGAGTACACATGCTTATATTGCTAGTCATGATTAACTGTTAAACAGCACAACTGACTTCTGAAGGACCATGTGACAGACAACTAAAGTAATGCTTTTCATTAAAAAAATATTATTTTACATCACAATATTAGTATTTTAGTGCATTTCTATTTAAAATTGCAGCATACACAAAAGAAAAGTATTTTAACAATAATGTTTAGATATTTTTTTATTATCACAGATTATGAGACATTAATATGTATATATTATAAGTGACAGCAGAAAATACAATGTAAATTTTTATTTTTTTTTGGAGAAAGTCTTATTTGTTTTATTTTGGCTAGAATAAAAGCAGTTTTTACATTTTTTAAAAACCATTTTAAGGTCAAAATTATTAACCCCTTTAAGCTATATATTTTTCGATAGTCTACAGAACAAACCATTGTTATACAGTAACTTGCCTAATTACCCTAACCTGCCTAGTTAACTTAATTAACCTAGTTAAGCCTTTAAACTGCACTTGAATACAAATATCTTAAAAAAAAATCTAGTCAAATATTATTTACTGTCATCATGGCAAAGATAAAATAAATCAGTTATTAGAAAGGAGTTATTAAAACTATTATGTTTAGAAATGTGTGAAAAAAAATCTTCTCTCCGTTAAACAGAAATTGGGAAAAAATAAACAGGGGGGGGCTAATAATTCTGACTTCAACTGTTCATTATTAATTCAAAATAAGAGGGAAAAAAAAGAATCTGGTAACTTTCACTCAAAAACAAAGGGAGCATCCTTTAATAACAACATATTTCCATACCTTTAGCGAGAACTGCTGCAGACCTGAACGATTCATCGTGAGGCTTTTTGAACCGATTATTGTCAGTATCTCTCGCATCTGATTGGATGACAGCTAGAACGCCCCTCTCCTGATCCCCCCGCTGAGTGAGGGCAGCACAGGTCCCGTGTCCCACCACAGAGGAGCTTCTCACCTGTTTAAATTTATACGCTCCATTACTTGAGGAGCCAGATGGTCTCGCTGCATCACAGGACACATTACAACCCAGTCCTGCAGCTTTCCGAGACGCCCATGTGTTTGCACTGGATGTGGAAACATTAGCGGTGGGCCTTTTGGGTGGAAAAGGATGAGCAAACATTGCATTTTCTGAGGTGGCGATTGACTTGTTTTGTGGCACTTTAGCCACAGACGTTTCCTCAAGATTATCACACACCTCAAAAAACAGATCGTCGTCCTCCACTCCATCATCCCAGATGTCATCAGAAGCAAAAAAGGAGTCCAGGTCTTCATCAGTAAAGCCATCCAGCCTTGTACTAGCATCCTCTCTTTGCTTAGAGATTGGATTTTGATGCATGTTGGGTGGTTTTGATTGAGAAGGTTTAATAGTGTTAAGTCCGTTTTGCAGGAAATGGCATGTTGAGAAAGCATTATTGAGTTTAGATGACTTCTGAACAACGTGTTGCTTCTGATTGGTATTAATGCAACTTTGAGGGACGATTTTGATCTCATTTTGATCTCTGATTTTTGGATTTGTGCAATTGTTTTCCACATGATTTCCAATTCCATGCAACCCTCTATTAATCTGTATCTGAGAGTTCTGCTGAAAAGTTTGCTCGACATTTGTTTTATGCATTTGAAACGCACCCTCATTTTTAGCTTCCCGTGGTTTGTTTGTCATCACACTGATGTTATTTTTCATCTCGTGAGCTTGTTTTTGCGTTGAGCTGTACTGCGGCGCAGCAAACAAATCCGGATTTTGCGTCATTTCCAAAAGCAACGAGTCCTCAAACAAACCATCGCTGCTCCAATCGTCATCAAAGTCATCCTGATTTCTTTCCGTTGTAAATGAAGGATGTTTTTGTGAAGCATCTGATTTTGCAGCATTTCTCTCAGGAACGTTCTGCGTTTGATAACTCAATGACTGACTGAGGCGTCCGCTAAGCTGCTGAGTCGGCCCATCGAAAAGAAGATCAAGATCGTCGTCCATCTCCTGAGTATGTTCCTTTTGGTTAACAGGCTTGTGGTCATTGGGTCGTTCAGAAGCTCTGCCAGTGGCTGAAGTGTAGTGAGCCGTTGAGAATGGGTCAGCGTGTGCTGGTGGTTTTGCCAGAGAGTTGTGCTCCTGAGCTTCATCTTGCCTCATGTTGAAGTCAAACTGCTTGGCCAAACGCATGAGATCGTCTACAGTGCTCTGTCTGCAACGTATAAAAACAGTTCAGAATCAATAATCAGTATATACTGCTATGGAAAACAAAATGAAAGGGATAGTACATTGAGAAATAAAAATGCTGCCATCTTTTACTTATCCTCCAACTTGATCCAGGGCTGCACAAATAAAAAAATATGACATTGCGATGTACTGTTTTTTTCTGCGATATGAATACAATTTCACCAGATGGCTTAAATAGCTCTATTTGGTAAGAATTCAGGTACAGAAATTGTATAATCAAATGTAAAATAACATAGTCATAACCAAAAATATGCATAGTCTTCACTTACAAATGGTACTATTTCTTGCGCCTGAATGATTTTAGCTCTTGTGTTGTCTTAGAGTGCCATTAACTTCCATAGTATTTTTTGTTCCGATTATGGATCTCAATGGTTGCTTATTTTCTACATTGTTCAGAATATCTTGTTTTGCGTTCAACAGAAGAAATACATCGAGTGTGATTAAAAGATGAGGCCGTTTTATTCATTTTTGGGTGAACTGTCCCTTTAAGAGATGCCTTGAAATTAATTTCAGTTCCTCTTAATTTAATTGACTAAAACATTTTTTTTGTTCTGTAACCTACTGATGACATTTCTTCCTAATTTAAAGTAAAAACGTTGATGTTGTCATTCGGAGCTTTATTTTTTGCATAAAGTGCCATGTTTGCAAACGTTTATATTTATTCTTAGACAACACAATATCAATGTTTTGACTTCTGAAGATTCAAATCTACGGAAGTCCTAAGAGGCCATGTATTAAAATCATTTTTCTCTCTTGTTTTATTTAATGTTTTATTAAATTATATTATTATTGTGATCTCGACAACAGAAAGTGGTAATATTATTATATTTTTATCAATATCTGGCCAATGTCAGTGAGTAGCCTATGCACCGGCGTTCAGAACAACCATAATAATATGAGCGCAAACGCTCGGGCTCATAATTAATGTTCATTTATTATTATATTCATGTATATGATTATATATCATTATTTACAATAATATTCCCTCAACTGTTACCATTTTAAAGCTATATGGCACAAATTTAAAGTAATTGTAAATAACTTACGGAAAGGATCAAAGCTAAAGCAGGATCTTCATAATTTTTTATAATTTAATTCATACATGCAGCAATTTATTTTGTGCCATATAGAGTTGCTTTAAAATGGTAACAGTTGAGGGAAATGAATTGTAAATAATGATATATCATCATATACATGAATATAATAATGAATGTACATTAATCATGAGTCCGGGCGTTTGCGATCATTATTATGGCTGTTCTGAACGCGTGCTGCACGAATGCGTGTCTGCAGTTAGGCTATTCTCTCCCTGTTCACAGGGCCGGTGCGGACTCACTGGTCAGACATTGGCCAGATAATAATAATAATAATAATAATAATAATAATAATTAATACATAAATAAATAAAAGCAAAAAATAAGTTGTGATCACGACAAATTTTTGTTATGTCGACGTCATGAGAAAAATAAGTCGTTATCACAAGAAAACAACTTTTTGTTATGTCGAGATCACGAGAAAACGAGTTGTTATGTCGAGATCACGAGGTAATTAAGTCGTTATCACGACAAAACAAGAGAGAAAAAAATATTTTATTGCATGGCCTCTTAGGACTTCCGTACAAATCAACAATTGGTGGAAAAACCTTTATTACAACACAATTTGTTTATTGCACTTTATGTGTTTGCAAATATTTTTTTATTACTTCCTACTATATTCTCTTATGTTTTGGCATTATTTGAAACTGCTAATTAATTAACATGCATTTGTTTAGGGTTGCCTAAATTGCTTAAATTAAAAAAAAAATTACTAAACTCCAATATTTATCCATTATATGTGTATAAATACTGTAAGAGTGACTTACTTTGCGGTTGTGTGCTTGACTTTGTGTTGTTGTACTTCTGGTGTGCAGGGAATGGCACTATCTCCAATCCACTGCAGTAAAGAAGAGTCCGCTTCCCCTAATCTGCCATTCTAAATAGCAAAAAAATAATAACAATAAACAACAATCCAGCACTTAAACAATCACTGCATTCTGAAGTATCGTTTTAATTTATAATGTTCCTCAAGCAAACCTTAGGAGCGATCCGATTGGCAATGTCTGATATATCCACCGCTCTGACATTTGCAGCTCTCCTTTGTCCACGACCTGAGAATTAAACAAACTGATGATACTGAATGTTTAAAGGGTTACTATTATGCAAAAATTGCTTTTAGAAGGGGTTTAAACCCAGTTGTGTGGCAACAGTTTGTGAATATAACCAGATTCTAATGGTAAACGTTTATTAATTTTATTTGTTTATAATCACACTTGATAAAAACCGTCTGTAGAAACACTCTGACATTCTCCCTTTGTACGTGTCATCAGAGGGGGAAAGCCCCACCCATTGTTGAAGATCTCGCCCTCATTAGCATAGACAGCCTTGAGTAAGAAGCAGCCATCGGCCATTGGAGTTTTCACCTGCTGAAGATGATGTCAGCAACTTTGAAGCATTATAAATGTGTAGTTTTAGGATGCACAAATGAACACTGTAGTCTCAATACACTGCCTTCTTCTTAGACACTTCTTTTCACATTATTTTGCTTTTCACACAGATAACGCTAGTCCTGTTTTGAATCTGCCACTATGCTGACACATGCATTTGTAGAGCCGCCCTCTTTTAAAAATTGCTCAATCTCATTTGAATTTAAAGCATCACCGAAAAGGCACAGTTAGGATCAAAAGCTAAACGGGTCAGTTTCAAAGAGTTATAAAACATAATCTGTGAGGTATTTTGAGCTCAAACTTCACATACACACACTATGGACATCATCAGAGACTTATTTTCTCTGATTATCATCAGAGGTTTATCTTGTAAACAGGGGCATAACAGGTCAGTTCTAGCAGACACACATACCATGTCGAATGGGTGATGGAGATGTTGTGTCCCATATAATGTCTTGATGGCAGTCAGGATCATTGCTGGGGGAGTCGTCGGGGATCAGTCTTCTGAACTGACCTCTTGCTGGACGTGTCGGTGTTTTGAACTCAGCTACTAAACACGAGCCTTTAAAAAAAAAAAAAGTTTTAATCTGTGTACATCCATATGGATATTTTATCTATTTTATTTTTGTGGTCATTTTAGCTGTAATTTAAAAAAAAGTTAACTTGTTTGCATTATTTAATTCTATTTTTTTTATAAATCTATTTTACAATAATAAAGATTGTTACACCATTCACACATGATTTGATAACAGGATTCCACTTTGTTGGCAAAATTTTTAACATTTTAAAAACATAAAAATGTGTCATATTTTGGCTAATTTTTTAAGTTCGGCCTGACAGTAATGACTTGTTTTCTGCTTTTGAGCAGTGCAAGCCAAAGTTAAAATTATGTCCTTATAATTATCAGGGTTCTTACACCTTTTCCAACTTCAAATTCCAGCACTTTCCCAGCAATTTCAAGGTGCATTTTTATGCTTTTCCAGCACCTGACAACCACTGTAAATTATGTTTATATATGCTATATGTACATTTTCACATTTAAATCCATTGTGCTGTTTAAAAAAAGCACAGTATAAAATTTCAACTTAGCATAGATTTATAGAGCATAGATTTATAGAGATAGATCACCCAAAAATGGTAAAAATAAATAAATATAAAAAAAAAGGTCAGTTATTGGATGGAGTATCTTTTTAAGTTTGGTCTCTACCTTAAGTTGATATTTCAAAAGATGAGCTTACAGTCACTGTTTGGGTGTAGTACCAAACTTTCATGACCAGTCGTTCATGATATTTCATGTGCATTGCTATTTTTTACGGTCATCGTTTAGGTGCAAAGATGCATTCTGGGTATAGGTCTCCTAAATACGTATGGAGCTAATAATATGCCAAAACAATCTGAATTTCAATTGTGTTCATTTGAATCATTGACAAATGAAGTTAATAAAACCAATTATTATAAGCCATTTAAAAACGGAATAAAAAAATTTTATTTGAATTTCTTAACTAAAAGATAAGGTTACAGTATAGGTCAGAATAAGCTCTTTATCCCTCAAAACACCGCAAGCTTAAGTAAGTTTGCTTAACCAATGAAATGTAATTTAATCAAATGAATTTGGTTTACTGAAGTACGTATGTTAGCTACTGAAAATAGCTGACCCCCGATAGTCAATGTGCATAAGAATGGTCTCCTCCTAAGACAAACAAATGTCAGCAAACTCACGCAGCTCTGTGATTGACCAAAATGCTTAGTTTAACTTTTCGGTGATCATCTACTCTTCCCTGTTGATGACCCCTGACCTACTTTCTGCAAGATCTGAATTTCATAATCTGAATTTCTGGTTTTGAATTTTAGGATATTGAATTTGATGTTCTGAATTTCTTCATCTTGAAAACTTAAAACTGTATTTTTACAAACCCAATATTTGCAGTCTATGAATTCAGAACCAATAAAATCTGAAGTTTGAAATTATGTCTATAAAATCTGACATACAAAAATCAGTTGTCCTAAATTTCAGGTGTTTAATTATCAAGTTATGAAATTCAAATTCAAAACTGTTTTTAAATGACATATAATGCTCTATAACATACAACTGTTAATAATCGAAAATAACCCAATTCAAATTCAGATTGTTTTGGCATATTATTAGCTCCATAAATACGCACATACGGTGAACATTTTGCAATGAAAACTGGTCGCAGGGCAACAATTTATGCATTCACACAAATGCTTCCAAATATATTTTGAGCTCACATAGATACAATTTCAGGTGCATATGCAACCAAAACGGTCGCAATTTAGAGCCCTGCAATTTCAAATTCAAGCAGGTTCAAGCTCTTTGTCCAAAATCCAAGCACTTTTCTAATCTTGAAAACACTATATTACAAATCAAGCATTTTCCAGAATTTCCAGCACCCGTAAGATCCCTGAATTATGCATGCATGTTGGTATATGGATATCAGAACTTGTTTTGGGTGTGTATATAATGAGAAATTTGTATTAGAATTTTTTTTGTAACGTAACAGCACAAAATGCAACAAAATAAATGTTTTTGAACATATAAGACTGCAGTTATCAAAAAAGTAGCCTTTTTTGTAAAATATATATATATATGAGCAATTCCAGCGTTATGGATGTGACATTTGCAGTAAAATCTCAAAACATAAATTGACAGAGGAAGTATATGTTAACATCATATTGAAACATCTGTTTATATTTTCCATAACAACTGACCACAGAGTTATTAGATCAGAAAAATATCAATCTGAAACCTTTTTTATATTTTAGATGAGGAAAATAAACATGCATTATGGAGGTGACGAAAAAAGTCTGCAAGTTTACAGTACACAACATGCTGTGTAGAAATTCTGTCAATTAAACTGCAGAACCCCAAAGAAACTATGCTAATCAACAGGATAAGAGTCGGCACACTATAGAACAAACATGATTGATTTATTTGATTTTACATTTATAAGGAAAAAGCTTCGTTATGGATGTGATGTCTCTGCGTTATGGATGTGACGGATGTGAAATTGCCACTTGTGTGACTTTTGTAAATCAGATATAATTGTTTGAAATCATTGACAGAGACATTTTTGAGTATTTTTAAAGCACTGTAAAATACAAGCCTACACAAAAAACGCAAAAATGGTTTCACTATTTTGGCGAAAACTTTATTTTTATTTATGGCAAGGTTGACATTTGCATGTAATTGCATGAAATGTTAAAACTATACTTTTATGTTGTTGTTTTTTACACTTACATCTCATGTCTTTATTTTTTGTGTACATATTTGTTTTATATATATATATATATATATATATATATATATATATATATATATATATATATATATAAAAAACAGTGCAAGGGTTATTAAATAAATAAGGACCTGATGTTTTTTTTCTCAATGAACATTAACCAATTATAAAGTAGTGCAGAGTTTCACTTATAAAAGTACTAATGTCTCAGCCCTGGTGTGCTGTAATGTTTTATAAAATCAAACATTGAGGTAAAGTTGGTTTTATATTCGCACATTCAGACTTTCTCCTTAATAATATCATTTCAGAAATGTATAATTTGCAAATACTAAATAGGGAAATCATATTAGCAGACAGTGACTATAAAAGCACAACATTGTTTACAGTCAAATAAACAGTGCTAATGTTGTTCTGAAGCCATACTTGCATGCTATATCTGACCGAATATTCAAAGTAGCGTAGTAAACAATTTAGGCATCATGTCACCAGTTGTCACTGTTCGAAAATGAACAAATGTGGGAATATAAAACCTACTTTACCTCAATAAAACAAACTTGTCTTTCTTAGTTACCTGACAGTTGCTAAATTTAGAAGCTACTAAACATGAATGACTATATTACATTGCTATTTCACAATATTATATTTATTTTATCAATATAAAGGATCGTTAATGAGTTTATATACAACATAAAACCCAGAAGTACATTATTGTGTGTGTTTTGGCTGTTTAATAAAGAGTTTTTACCTGTGTTTTTGTTTAGTGGCGCTGCTGCTTTCGGGCTCCGTTTCAGTCTGTTTACTTTCGACTTCATCTGCGTCAGTTTGGCGATTTCATTTCGTTCCTGGCTACCTCTGGCCTCCATGTTACAGTATTGCTCGATATTCGGTTTGTCACCGAGTTGGTGTAATATTATTTGCGCTTTTCGCTGCCATCATGATCCTGGATTTGTATAAATGGTTCAAACATTCCGCCAAAGACGCAGTTCCTCCCAGGATTCATTGCGGAAATGCCCTCGAGGATGTCAGATGTGCGCAGCTTGTACGCATACACTCGTTTTTTTATCTTTATGTTGTCTTGAGAAAGCCAATTATTGTTACTCCCTACTTAAACATATTAGTATCATTATTCCGTCTTCTTAGACCAATTGTATCTCCTCCTAGGGCTTTATGCTACATGCTCTAGGTTTTGGCCAAAAGCTGTGTTTAGATTTCTCAGACATAGTTTTCCAATAAACAATTTTTAAGCATTATATTTTTCAAAATATTGACTTAAAGGTAATATTTTTTTCTGATATGGCAACACGCTAACCTAGCAACAATTTAAAAACAGCAATATCTCTACATCACAACATCGTAGGGACCTGGCTCATGCTAGCAAAATTGGACTCCCTGTGTACTATGCATAACAATGATTAGCCAAATGCTAATAACAAATTAGCTACATACTATTAATGATTATCTAAGCGCAATAACATATGCTAGAAATGCTTAAGTATTAGGATTTGATCAAACATGTACAATTAGCAACCCAGTTTGCAGTAACAACTGCTTAGCAACTACCTAGCAATGCCATAAACATTTTAGAAACTGCCTAGCAACCACTTAGCAACCACTGTGTTTCCTGCCAACTGCCATTCCCAGTCGTAGCGCAGTCACGCTGACTTTCTATCAAAGTTCGTCAATGAACTTAGGTTCTACTTTTAGCCAAATGCTAATAACAATTATCTACATGCTAATAATGTTTATCTATACAATAACATGTTAGACATGCTTACTAAGTATTAGGATTTAATCAAACATGTACATTTAGCAACCCAGTTTACATTAGCAACTGCTTAGAAACCACCTAGCAATGCCATAAACATTTTAGCAACTGCCTAGCAACAACTTAGCAACTGCTGAGCTTCCTGCCAACTGCCATTCCTAGTCCTAGCGCAGTCACATTGGCTTCCTCAAGCCAACATCAAAGTTCGTCAACAAATTTTAGGTTTGTTTTATTGTGCATTGTTCTGTTGTCTATTTTTGTTGTTGTTGTTGTTGTTGTTTATACCTTTTCTGTATATTGTACTCTTGTTGAACGTTCAAATAAAAAAAACTTTTGATTTTTAAATATAATTGCATTTAATAAAGGGATTCAATTATTGAATAACCTAATTTTGTCAGATTGAGCGAGTGTAAGGTGACTTTTTCACGTGAAATGCGCAGTGGTTATAAAATGTATGTCTTTAAAAAATAGCAAATAATCGTATTCACAGACTAAAGGGATTTTGTGAGGGAACTTCTCAGACATCATCAATGATAATAGTTATCAACATTAGTAAGAAGAGTGATAAGCATTTACAATAAAGTTGCTAATAAATTCTACGTGCAAAATCCAGTAATTTTAATAAAGATGAACGTGATTTGGATTAAATATTTATATTCCTGGTAAAAAAGCCACATTTATTTTCCCCATATGAAAGTAAGAAGAGCTAAAAAATATAGTTTAGCTCGTTTGCTCAGCACAGCCCTCTGATTGGTGAATTTTCAGTGCAGCATCATGGGAAATGTAGTTTTTCTGCACAAATTCAAAAAAGACATTTGCTATTTACAAAAAAAAGGACGACTTTATGAAACAATATATACAATTAATTAACCTCATAGCTAATATGTCAATAAGGTGTAACCCTAACCCTAATACAGAAATATTTCAACATTTTTATTAATAATAATAATAGTTTAAAAGTATGGCAATACGTTTCTGTCACATACGTTGAATAGCTATATGCTTCATGTCAGTAATTGTTTGTCTACGGTACATTGTGTGTGTACTTTTCTGAAATGAACAGACATCCAAAAAATGGCTGATAGTGATCTTCGCTTGTCTGAGCCTTTTTCTTTTGTATTTATGGAGAGGTTTCTCGTTTTCTTTCTCAGAGTTTTCTCCAGTGTTGTTTCAGGCTAATGTAGCGCAAGACAGAGTTGCAGGAGCTGAACATAAATTTAAAGCCTCACGTGATCCTCGTCTTTAAGCCTAAATGGTTCTACATCCTCTTCATGTCGTACCGAGCGGTTTTGTTAACAGTTAGTTTGATGAGTCATCAATCAAAAACCTTTATGTTACACTAATTATAGTAGCTTTGCAGTCAGAATGATTTAAGTCGGACTATAAAGATCTTAAAGATGGCACAGACCTAAAAATATAAAAGCAGCTTCATATTTCCATGGGTAAAGACGTAGTTTCTTCATTTAAATTGGTCTACTGAATGCTATACTAAAGTAAAAATGTAATTTTAATTATATTCACCATAATACTGTTTGGTTGTTTGATTCAAATCTAATATAAATTTTTTTTTTGTTAAATTATGTCTAGTTTTATTCATTTACTTATACTCAAATTATTGGTTCTAATCTTATTTTCATTAATTTATTTACATTTTTTAAACCATTCAAACTCAATTTGAATAGAAAATATTGTAATATAGGCTTTTTAGTCTTTAATATTTTTCTAATCACTACTGTTTATTTTTTTTTACTGATGTATTAATTTACTGTTTCTATTTCTTGTTTATTTTTATTTTTAGTAAATACTTCAATTAGATATTTTGTTTGTTGGTTTATTTATTTACTTATGTTTTTGGTTGCTGCATTGGGTATTGCATTAAGTGTACATTGGTTATACAATTGTGGTTGTGATGCATTGTGGGATTGATTGTGTGCACTTTAGAATGACCACTATGGTTTTGGACACCGCTACAAATGGCTGCTTCCTCAAATAGTGCACTATTTAAGGGTATATAGGTGGTAATTTCTGATACAGCCCTTCACATCTTTCACTCAGCTCTAGTTTTCCTCACACAATGGCCTGGGCAGACTAAAAGAGATAGTTCGACCAAAAATGAAAACTCTTTCATCATTTACTCACTCATTCACTTGTCACAAATGTGTTTTTTTTCTTCTGCTGAACACAAAAGTATTAACCATAGTATTAGTTATTTATGGATGTCAATAGTTATGTTTCCAACCAAAGAGGCAAATTAAACGTGCAAAACCAAAATATCACATATATCATTTACAAATAAAGCAGTGTTTCAATCCAATAAGTCAAAGAAAACAAAATCATCACTTCCTGATAAACCGGCGCCAATTATCAAAAAGAAAAATGGAATTTTATATATAATTTATATTATCAATTACTTGTGCCTCAGAAGACAACATGCAATGAATGTGTGGTGGCCATTGAAGTTTTTTTTGGAGGGGCGCAGACGGTTAAGACAGTTCTGGAGGTAATGATAATAAAATAATGAAGAACCACTGTGATGACAGACTTTAGCTGAGGGATTATAGAAAGAGTAAAACAACATTTCAGATGTTTTACTATGTGCTCGCTTCACTGGTTTGTCCATTAATTTTGTCCAATCACACCCAGGGGTTAATTTGTGCTGGAACACGGCGGATCCGGATCCTCTGAAATCTGATCCGGCACCTCATTTTACCGAATCCCCTCCTTAACCGCCCTCCTCCCCCGTCCACTATTCACTTTCTTCCGCGACACCTATCCTCTGGTAACATGCCGGATCCGTTACCCTGATCTGTTCCGGGATCTCGCAATTCACAAATTAAGCACTGATCACACCCATTTTTATCATCACATGAGCTGTTAATACAACATGTCTTTTTTATGTGAATGCTGACATTTTATGATAAATGTTTTTTCAATTGTTAGTTTATAAACATTTTTTGATATCGGATAAAAAGTTTACCCTTAGTTGTGCATAAGTATTTTCATGCGCATTTTCAAAATGTATGTGCATCTTGGCATTTCTATTACATTACTTACTACTTACTCCCAGGGCTGGTTATATCGAAGTTTATATTTAGACGCACCATGTTGTTATTTCGTAACATCTAATTTTTTACGATGTGGGTCCTTAGCCCAACGCTCAACCCCCAACCTGGAGGACCAGGACATATACACACATACACTACGGACAATTTAGCTTACCCAATTCTCCTATAGCGCATGTCTTTGGACTTGTGGGGGAAACCGGAGCATCTTAAATCCTTGAAAGTTTTTAATATTTAGATTTTTTTAAAGAGTATGAACATTTATATATTTATGTGTGTAGTATATCATCTTTGCTTCAAATTATAAAAATAAAAAAATAATAAATACCGCTTGTTCGAGGCGTTTCTAATGCAGCATCTATTGGGCAGCAGGACAGTAAATTTGATGCTATTCTCTCCTCTGGCTGTCGTTATCAGTGTCACACTATTTTTTTCCTTTTCTGAAAGTTTTTATTACATCATCATGGAATTTTTGTTTATTATTTGATATATTATCAAATAAATTATATTATTATTAAGATTGTAAAAAAAAATATTTGTTGTATTCCCCCATTTACTGCGCTCTAAGTTTTCCCAACTATGACGACTTTCGCTACTGAGAATCCCGGAAATGTGAAAAGGGTCTATAGGTGGATGTGGGCATATCTAATGGTTACAAGTTTACAACATTATTGAGCATATCTTATTTTGTGTTTTAATGACCAAAAAAAAAAAATAAATAAAAGTTTGGAAGTGATGTGAGCCTAAATTATGACAGATGTTCATCTCTGAGTGACCTGTCCCTTTAATGACGCAATAAATAAATGGGGTTAGGGGTGGGGTAAGTGAACGCATTAAGCTTATAGGAGGAGGAGCTGGAGCACAAACTCCCCCTCATTGGAGCCTAAGTAAAGTGGCTCTGCAGCGAGCAGCGTCTCAATACCCCCCCCCACCCCCCCCCCCCCAACTTCAAGTTCGTTGATAAATGTAGACCATCTCATCCAATTATCAAAGCGTCATAAATTACGTTTTTGCTAATTTCGCCCGGTTTCCAACTTGTGTCAGAAGGACAGCCCAATCAACAGCGCTCAGGGTCCTGCTAAACAAGAGCAGAGCCATCGGGGATTTACAGTTTGATCTGACCCGTGGCCAATAAATCTCCCACCAACTGTTAAACTGTCGGCCTGACATGAAGACGCGGGCCTGATTGACTGCTAAAGCAACCTCAAAAGATTATTGCTGTTTATATCTGACACACACACACACACACACACACACACACACACACACACACACACACACACACACACACACACACACACACACACACACACTCTGCTGGGCTTCGAGTTTGATAGATGGCTGGTTTATTAGGAAAAGCGGTGCCAGTGCTCCGGTTTCCCGCGTCAGGTCGATGATGTCATCAGGAAAGGTACCGATCGAACCCTTTCATGTGGTTCAGATGCTGATTAGAGGAGCTGATTGAGCCCGTGTATGTGTGTAATGACTCCAGGCCGGTGTTTGGTGAGGTTTGGGTGAACGAGGCTCACGCTGCACTGTAAAAAAAAAATCTGTTATTTATGATTTTTTTTCGGTAGCTGGGGTGCTGGAAAAAACGTAAAATAACGGCCGTTAATTAACAGAAATTTTACGACATTAAATTGCAGAAATGTTCTGCCGAATTGAATCACAGTAAATTTCTGAAATTTAACGGCCGCTGTTTTACAGTAAATTTCCGTTTTTTAACAGCCGTTATTTTACATTTTTTTTCCGGTTTTCTGTCAATTTGTCCTATCTTGTCAGATTGTCCTACTTCCTATTGAAATGAAGCTGTATCGCTCTAACCTACCTAATCCCTAACCCGAACCCAAACCTTAGAACCATTCAAATACACGGTAGCACAATATGATGAAATGTCTGGACACCGCGGCACCCCAGCTGCGGATTTTTTTAGAGTGTGGTTCATTTTTTGACCCATCAAACCTTTAGTGCATTGTTTGACGTTCGTTATACGTGGTTTATTTATTAACTGTTATGCCAAATGAGTATAAATCAGAGGAAACACTGATTTATTTACTATTATTAGCTATAACAACCTCAATAATATAGTTTATGAATCAAATGTTTTTGCAGTAATGCCATGCTACTATTTTTGGTTCCGACTCCATGGCTGTTTCTTCATGGAAAAATAAGTGAACATCAGTATTTTTCCCTAAAGGATTAAGATAAGTAAACAAATGTTTAGAATAATTTATATTTCGAAATCTATTTAATGTAGTTTTGAGTTGTTGCTTAATTTATAGAAGTTTATTTAGGCTATTTAATTAATTATATTCTATTTTTAATTAGATTTTTCATAATCTATTGGTATATTGTATTTTTTATTATTGTGTTATTTTTTGTATTAATTTGATTATTTCAATGATAGTATTAGAATCTGTTTTAATCTCTCTTACATATTTATTCACAAATAAGTATTTTTAAATTGATTCAGAAATATTAATTCAGTTTTTATTTTAGTTTGTATCATTATTTTAGTTAAAACATTCCTTTATTCCCTTTATTCATCAGGGGTCGACTTATACAGCATATGTTTTACACAGCGGATGCCCTTCCAGCTGCAATCCAGTATTGGGAAACATCCATACACACTCATTCACACTCATACACTATACGAACAATTTATTCAATTCACCTATAGTGCATGTCTTTGGACTGTGGGGGAAAACAGAGCACACGGAGGAAACCCATGCCAACAGGGGGAGAACATGCAAACTCTACACAGAAATGCCAACTCACCCAGCCGGGACTCGAATCAGCAACCTTCTTGCCGTGAGACGACAGTGCTAACCACTGAGCCACCGTGTCACCCCATTATAATTTATATTATTTATTTTATTCTTGTTTTGTGTCATTTAATTATTTCAGTTTATTTTATTGTATTTTTTAGAATACTCTGCTCTACAATTATTGGACAGTTTATCTTTATCTGTTTATTTGAATGAATTAACTAAGTATTATTATTATTATTATTGTATGTAATGATTTATTTATTCTGATTCACCACTGCTTTGACAAATGAGTATAAATGGGAGGAAACTCTAAATGGCTTTAGCTGCAGTCAAACAAAAACAAACCCTTCAGCTTCAGTGTTTTCCCCTGATTGATTAAGATAAATGTTAGGAAAAACACACTGGATGATAGTAAGTAAACACTGATTCAGTGTGGACTACTGTGAGTCTCTGTTAAATGAAGCCAGTTGCTTCTTCAAACCAGGAGAACTTTCAGTGACCGGACAGTCTTTCACAGTACAACCTGACACTGTGTGTGTGTGTTTGTGTGTGTGTGTGTGTGTGTGTGTGTGCGTGCGTGTGTGTTTTCTGTCTGAAATGCACCCACACACACTCAAACCCCCTATAAGAATACTTAAGGAATAATTCAGATTTTTACATATGTCTCTTATGCTTACTCTGTCCTCCACAATCCTCATTACATGATTTAAAATCCTCACTACCAGGGTGCGAATTACAGGGGGGTTTGGGGGGAATTGACCCCCCTAATTAAAGCGTGATCCCCCCTGAAGGACATCAAAACAAGATGCATAGGGGGGTCAGCCCTTTAATAGTGTGAAATAGCTTTCTCTGATCTCTGATCTATATCTTAAATATTAAACATATAAAATGTATAATTATGCATTTGACCCTCCCCTATAACAGTTTATACCATTGTGAACGCATAATCGTGCCAATGTTAGGAAAAATATCATTAAACAGTCTGAAACTGGCAGTTCTAGAGCCCCGATAGATTCACAAAACACTTTTCAATGTACTTTTCATGTAGCATAAAAAATGAAAAATTAGACACAATTTGTATAGTTTGACCTGCAGTACCCTCTAAAATAAGCCCTAAATATCCCTCAAAACACTGTAAATGTACATTTTATTAATATATTAAATGTAATTTAAATACATTCATAAATCTGATAACTACTACTGAAAACGTTGACCCCCTTGATCGTCAATGTATAATTCCAACACAATGTTTGTGTTAATCATGCAGAAAATTATTTACTTAACATTCATTCATTCATTCATTTCAGCTTAGTCCCTTTAATAATCTGGGGTCGCCACAGCGGAATGAACCGCCAACTTATCCAGCATATGTTTTACAAAGCGAATGCCCTTCCAGCTGCAACCCTTTACTGGGAAACATCCACACACACTCGTACACTACGGACAATTTAGCTTACCCAATTCACCTGTACTGCATGTCTTTGGACTTGTGGGTGAAACCAGAGCACCTAGTGGAAACCCACGCCAACATGGCGAGAACCTGCAAACTCCACACAGAAATGCCAACTGACCCAGCCGAGGCTCGAACCAGCGACCCTCTTGCTGTGAGGCAATCGTGCTACCCACTGCGCCACCGTGATGCCCCTATTTTGTTTACATATCCAATTTAAATATTATTACATGATGAAAAATGCCATCACTGTAATGCAATCCTATTCTCATAACATAAAATGAAAATTATATAGGCCAATATAAATGACAAATGACTATTAAATTGATCTAAAATTGATAAATAATAGCCATGTTATGTGAGCAGTATATATTAGTACCTACAAATTTTAAGAGGATCACTTTTGTACTATCTAGGTACTAATTTGTACCTATGAGGTATTAATATGGACCTTTTAGGTACAAATTTGTACCTTTCGAAAAGGTACCACCCCAGTGACAGATCACGTACCTTTATTTCTGGGAGTGTATTACAAACTCCAAAAACCTTAAAAAGTAATGAAAATGACTTATTTGTTAAATTAAATTATTGTTTATTGCAATTAATTGAATTATCAATTCATGTGGCGCTGTTATTATGGTCTTAAATATTTTAGTTGAATCAAATCAACTTTTCTAGTCATCTCAATGTAGGGTATTTGGGTAATCTGGGACACCTAAGCTTCAGTGTGTTTATTTCTGTTGCAACAAACTTCAGTCAACAGGACTTTTATTATAAATTTAGCATGGACTTCATGCAAGTGAAATCACATGACTTCATTGGGGGTTCCACAGAGGGGGAGCAGGGCACTTGTCAATTAGGAAGCCCTCATCAAAATTGGATGAAAAGGTCAGTGACAGGATTCTGACTAGATTAATGTTAAGCACCTGTCATAAGACAATATGCACAATTGTTGTCAAATTATGTTTGTGATCTGTTCAAGTAACAAAATATGGATTTTTTTTGTTGTTGTTGTCCCACATTATCATTTATAATTGATAATGTGGGACAGCTTGGGTTTTCTGGGACAGACTTTGAATGGGAGAAATATGCATTTAGAGACTTTATAAGTTTAATGACTACACAGATGGAATGCACAATGTTCTGTACACAAACTCACACACATACACACAAACTTACTCACACACACTCTCACACTCACTTAAACACACACATACACTCACACACTTAAAAAAAATTGGTAAACTTGTGTTTGGCATGTAAAAATATGGCAATTATATACTTTTCCAGCCCAAAAATGTATGTTCAAAATTACAAAGTGACCCGTCCCAGATTATCAAATTTAGGCAGAATTTTGACACAAAAATACTTATAGGTGTGGCATGGCTCTTGTTGGTATAATATCTACATTATGTTTTCAGTATGTGTCTAGAAAACATCTAAAGGATTTCAGAAATGTCTAATATGTTGTTCTAATTAGACATTGAGATAGAGAGCTGAAGTCAAAATTGCAAAAAGTGACCCAGATTACCCGAATTCACCCTACGTCAATCAAACTGACTTGTAAAATTCAAGTTAAACCAACTAAAAACTAATTATTGAAACTTAACCCATTAAAATACGCTAAAGCGACATAAAAATACATTTAATATACAAATTTTTAATAATATCAACCATTTTATAGTCCAATTTTTAAACAGCATTTGCTATTCATATAAAAAAATACATATTTCTTGATGCATTGTGAATACATTTTTTGTAACTAAAAAACCTTATAGCTAACATGCAATTTAATGACATCTACAGGTTGGCTAGCTAATGCTAAACTTCTTTATGACCTTAAAATGTACTGTATTCCTAATTTCCTTGTGCTAAAGCTCACCTCGGCACAGCTGAAGGTCTGCAGGAACTGTATAACCTTCCCGAATAACTGATCTGAAACATACACTCGTAATGCAAACAGGAAAGCTGCTTCAGAGTCAAATATGTCAACGTAAAACAGTTTGCCAGAACTGTAAACAGGGTTTTGGATCAGCTTCAAGATTCTCCTCTGCTGAGATGATTGTTTTGGTGGTGAGTTTAAACAGGAAAGTGAAAGGAGAGAGCATTAGAATAGGACACAGACGCTTTAATTCATTACACTGACCGACCATCATCAGCACAATGCTTATTTTCGTGAGTCGCTTTACCTCACTATTTCTTTTATATACAGAGATATTCATAAAAAATCGTATAAATAGTTGATTATCTGGTGAGAATGGATGTTTAAGTTTGTTTAGACTGAACTGGACTTCACCGCAGCAGCTGAGGAAGTGTACACAGTGAGTGGCGGATCCAGGGTTGCCAGATACTCGACAAAATTAATGGCGAATCAAAACTAGTGTAATACTATCAAAACTCGCGCATTTCACATCACTGTATGCATTATACACGATTTCTGCTTTGAAAGTCACTGTATGTTAGCAACTCTAAAGATATGTTCATTAAAAAAATCTAAATTTACAATGGTTATTTTGCGAGCTCACGTTGTTATTCATAAATAATCATTGAAAGTTGATCCACTGAAAATAATTGTTTTGATAATCTTCAATGAAAGTCTGACCATTTGCTTCTCTAAATAAAAGTCTCAGCAGCATGGGACTGATAGCATTGTGCTCTCATGTGACTTACATTTGCCATACAATCAATTAAAAAGTAATGGATGCTGGCACATGCAGAACAAATCCGGCGACGGAAGTGAATTCAGCGTACTTCGTAAGTTAAAGATGTTTTGTAGATTACATATATAGCCACATTTGCGTTATTATTAGCATCAGTCTTCGAGTGTGTGCGTCTGTTGTCATTTCCATGGTATTATATTGGCTGTTACCATGGAAACAAAAGCAGCTGCACAAACATTTCCTCTAAGAAAGACCTCACAAACACAAAAAGTGTGCTTATACTCTTTTTAATCTTTTAGTTTTTATCATTCGTAGATAGTAGAGCAAAAATATTACATCAAATACATAATGCAATATGTAAAGTTTCATTTCGCGGAATAAAAAACAACGCGTCAAGTGGTTAAAAGGAGTCAAATTACGCGTGAAAACCGCAGACTTGGCAACCCTATCGCGGACGGGATGTGCACGGGAGCAGCAGTGCCTTTAATGTCCAACAGGGGGCGATAAACACCGCCTACTTTACCCTGTTAGATTACACTGCACTGCACATACGGTGCTTACTACAGCACACTAGTATTTCTGTAGTAAAGAGCCTAATATGCCCGGCTTGACATTAACATTAACACTGGATAAATGTGAGTGTATGGCAAGCCATTTTAACGTACTCTGTAAAGATTAGCCTACTATGGGAAGCTGTTTAAATATTAGTTTTACAGTTTTTTTCAATTGCTTTGCGCAGTGGGTAGCACGTTTGCCTCACAGCAAGAAGGTCGCTGGTTCGAGCCTCGGCTGGGTCAAAGTGGGCGTTTCTGTGTGGAGTTTGCATGTTCTCCCCATGTTGGCGTGGGTTTCCTCCGGGTGCTCCGGTTTCCCCCACAAGTCCAAAGACATGTGATATAGAGGAATTGGGTAAGCTAAATTGTCTGTAGTGTATGAGAGTGAATGAGTGTGTATGGATGTTTCCCAGTGATGGGTTGCAACTGGAAGGGCATCCGCCGTGTGAAAACATATGATGGATAAGTTGTCAGTTCATTCTGCTGTGGCCACCCCTGATTAATAAAGGGACTAAGCCGAAAAGACATTGAATGAATGTATACATATATATATATATATATATATATATATATATATATGTGTGTGTGTGTGTGTGTGTGTGTGTGTGTTAATATACAGCCGTATATGGACACCTATATTAATTATAGGTAATATATTTACGTAACATATTTACATAATACTTATGTTGAAAAATTTGTGCAATATTTTGTATGACATATTTTATTAATATTTTATATATGTGAAATCTATATAAACTAGTATGCCACATGTGTAATTTGCATATATTTCTATATATCAGATTTCTATTTGGGATCTTTGTTTCCATCAGTTTGGTCCTGTTGATTTGGCTCGAGGTTCTCCCCTTCACATCACAGTGGGGTTTTCATTAGTCTAAAAAATCTAATCAAAAGAACCTTCTGTCAGTGCGAATCTAGGCCTGACATTTGTCTGCTGTGATCGGGCTTTCCTGCATACAGTACTGTAAAATATGAAAACATTGTCTGTAGAAGTGGATCATGGAACATAGAAACCATATATATGGAGTAAGAATGAAATCTACAGATAATGTAACCAGTCGGGACATCTTCTGAGGTAACTGATGTCATTTGATTTATCCTGAAACTTTCATCATCTAAGCTTGTAATATTGTACATCGGTTTCCATGCATCATAAATAAAGCAAGTTATTATTTTGAGTGCTTGTATCAGCTGACATCATGTTAGTTAAATGAATACTCCATTATTTCAAATGTAATGTTTGAGTTGCATTATGAAATTAGATCAATTTGATGTTTAATTGTATTATTCTGAAAAGCTGATTTTAGTTCAGAGAATCTTTCACTTGTGTGTGTTGTACCCAAACATTTGAAATAAAGAGCAGAGTCTTGCAAAAATGTGCAATTTTGGCAGTGGTTGTGAATTTAGTGTCTAAAGTTTTGGAAATTGACACCAGAGTTCTGACGTTTGTAGCAAAACAATTGTAAAAAAACTGTAAAAACATTGTATCTATTTTTATGCTATTAGTAATTTTTGATAAGCTAGTATATTTACAATCAAGAACTTGCTAATTTAGTCACTAGTACCTTTTAAAACATGCAAGTTTTTATTCATGACAATGAATTAGTAGTAGTAGTAGTAGTAGTAACAAGCTCTGCCAGCATGTGCATTGAGCACTCAGCATGGAATGCAATATTGTAACATTTCTTTATATATTTGATGTTCAATATACATAATAGGGCGCAAACAATACTAAATGACACTTAAGCATGATTTGATAAAACTCTATGCTAAATGAACACATTTTTCTCTTTGTGGCGTACACCAAGGCTGCATTTATTTGGTCAAAAATGTAATATAAAAAGTAATACACAAGAGAAATACTATCGCAATTTAAAATATTCTTTTTATATTTGAATATTTTACGAAAATACAATTTATTTGGGATTTTTTTGGCATCAATGCTTCAGTCTTGTTAAACATAATCCTTTAGAAATACTTCTCATGCTTAAGAAACCTTTATTATTATTATTATTATTATTATTACTGGTTATTATTAATGCGTAATAGGCCTACATTATTTTCAGGATTCATTTAAGAAAGTAAAGTTTACAAAGTTTGTAGCGTTATAAAAGTCTTTACTGTCTCTTTTGATCATTTTAATGCGTCCTTGCTTAAACTAATATGCACTGAGCGTAACATAAAGTGTTGAAAGCTCCACGCTAACTCCAAAATACAGCAACAATAATGAAATAACACACGTGTTGAGGTATGAATTTTTATGTGAATAAACACAAACCAAACACACACACGCACACACACACACACGCGCACACACACATAGTGTGAATATACATCTCAGCTCACATCAGAACAATCATTAGTACCTTTGAGTAATCTCTCCAGATCATCCGAGCTTGTTTATACCGCGGTAAATGTAGTATGAGAAACCTTCATCGGCCGTTCGTCAACATCCAGCAGCATTATATACACGTTTGAGCTTGATACTGGATTGCTTTTATGCAGGTTAGATGGCAGACGTCTGTAACAGAGGCTGGTGAAGTGTGATGGTGGCAGCTCAATAATGACTCTTCACTCGAGTTGAAACACGAGCCTTTGTTTTGACCTTTCAGGCCACTTGAAGATTCACCTGGTCAGCCCGAAATGTCCCGGCCCCGAGCGAGCACATCCAGGTGTGGAGGCGTTGCTTTTGCTCTATTGTCGTCTGTCTGCACTGATACGCTTGATCTGCCCATCATGGGGAAACAAGACTCCTGGCGGCCATCTTGGATCTGTAGCTGCAGGGTGTCTGTACTGTTGAAAGTCAAGTCAAAATCCCTTTCTTTTTTTTTTTTTTTTAAACGAAATCCGTCGGGGTACTTGAGCAAAGGATCAATCCTCTCGCTATAAAAAAAGCCTGAAAAAGAGTTGAAATCATGTATGAGGAAACACAACTGGCGACGGCGCGGCCACAAATCAAGTCAGCTGTCATTTCTAGCAAAAACCACCGCTTTCATCTTTATCTTTTTTCCTGTGGGTTGAGACATTAACTGATTGTGATGTCATAAACTGTCTCCACTGAGTAATCCAGTGACTAATTAATCATGGTGGGCGGTTTATACCATGGTGGTGATGGTGGAAATATGGATTTTGCTAGGTCTGTTTATGCCACAGCGTGATTTCAATGATTGAGAATATGAGTGTATTTTTTCACAGTGATGTCATAGAAGAGCTATTTAAGGCTCCCCAAAGAAGCTTTCAATAATCAGTTCTTAAAATAGCCATTTTTTTCTTAATGGGATTCAATTCTGGTAACACTTTAAAATAACGCTTCATTAGTTAATGGGATAGTTCATCCAAAAATGAAAATGTGCTCATCGTTTATTCTTATTGTAACCTGTAACCATTGACTTCAATAGGAAAAACAAATACTATTCAAGTCAATGGTACAGGTCTCAAACATTTTTCAAAACATCTTCTTTCCAAATGCATATGAGTTTCT
>CAIGQZ010032813.1:22311242-22321742 GCA_903798205.1 Danio tinwini | reverse complement strand
TGTGTGTGGGGTCATTATCCTGTTTACAGAGGCAGTAAAACTGTTAGGGCTCTAATGATCGGTAATTCAGGGTGAACGGTACTTAAAAAGATTTTAAAACACACCCAGCCTCACCCTCCGTCACAGCTGTGTGTGTCTGTGTGTGTGTGTGTGTGTGTGTGTGTGTGTGTGTGTGTGTGTGTGTGTGTGTGTGTGTGTGTGAGAGAGAGAGAGAGAGAGAGGCTCTGTATTGTGCTTGTATCTAGACTATACACTAAACTGGATGCTTGGATGCCAATAGAAAAATCTAAAAGAAAAAAATAAGCATATAAATAATATAGTAAAATAAACAGGGTTGCCAGAATGTCAAAGCAAAAATAAAACACGTTTTAATCAATTACATTATTGCTTATTTCATGATATTTTTGTGTACTTTGGGACATATGTAGGTGACTTTAATAATCTAAACACAATGATACAATAATAATGTCAATTAAAATTGTTTATATATATATATATATATATTTATAGTTGAAGTCAGAATTATTAACCCCCTTGAATTATTAGCCTCCCTCAATTATTAGCCCCCCTGTTTATTTTTTTTTCCCAATTTCTGTTTAATGGAGAGAAGATTTTTTCAACACATTTCTAAACATAATAGTTTTAATAACTCATTTCTAATAACTTTTTTTTTATTTATTTTATTTTTGCCATGATGACAGTAAATAATATTTTACTAGATATTTTTTCAAGACACTTCTATACAGCTCAAAGTGAAATTTAAAGGCTTAACCAGGGTAACTAAGTTAATTAAGCATGTTAGGGTAATTAGGCAAGTTATTGTATAATGATGGTTTGTTCTGTAGATTAACAAAAAGAATTAGCAGTCTAGTGCTATTTTGGGATTTCTGCCTGGATTTTGCCTATCCAAATTTAAAAGCTTCCCAAATCCACATGCAGAGGTGTAAATGCAAAAATTTGGTATCATTTTAAAGAAAACCCTTGGAATTTTCATAAAACACTATTGAAAGTATTTAAAATAACTGTATATGTTGTCTGTGTTATAATAAACACCTAAAAAAACAGGCGCTTTTTTTCAAACTCAAATTTGAAAGTATACCTTTTAGGTTCTGTGTGCTCTATGTCACTGTAAATAATGTTGGTGGTTCCTGCACGTGTGTAATCAGAGGAAAAAAGAAAAATGCCTCTACCATAATCTATGCAAAAGTTATTGTATTCCAACTGATGTGAGGTGCTATACCATTTTTTTATGTATTTTCCACCTACCAAATTTTGAAAGCCTTCCATATTCTAATGCATAGCTATAAATGAAAAATTCCAGTGTAATTGAATAGAAAACCCTTTGAATTTACATAAGAAACTGCTGAAAGTAATAAATAATATTTTAATATTTTTTTCTGTTTTATAATGAACCACTTCAACATTGGACGATTTTAATTTTTTTTTTCTAAACTTCTTTTTTAAAAGGATGTAGTTTATTTATTTCGAGATTTTATCTTCTCTTGAAACCAGCAGAGAGCAGCAAACACTAGGAAAAAGAATTTTATCTCTATCATGTGAAATGGCCAAGCTATTGCAATTCAAGTGAATACTGGGAAAATAACTGGTTAATCATTCATATTAAATACATATTTGCTTCTGCTTAGTTTTAGATGATAATAACTATAGGAACATGAGTTAACATCACTTATTTTATCTCCTTTCCATTTTAGGCATCATACATTACATTAAAATTAGTCTAGACTATAAGATATGAAAATAAACTAATTTTCAATACCCAGCTCGGGTATCCAGTATACTGTGTATTTAAGTGTAAATAACTTTTGTACAGTAAAATAAAAACCGAAGTGATGCATATGTGCATGAAATATAGCTCTACACTCTCAAACGGAGCCACTTACGGGGTGTTGCGCAAACTGCTGCCTTTAAAAATTAAAGGGGAAGTCGATGACGTCACCGGACCCGCCACCGGGTCCGCAGAGTTTGACTTAAGGGGCTAATAATTTTGACCTTAAAATGGCTTTTAAAAATTTAAAACTGCTTTTATTCTAGCCAAAATAAAACAAATAAGACTTTCTCCAGAAGAAAAAATATTATCAGACATTATAATATTATCTTGCAGAGGGGTGCAGCACTCTTAAAATTGCCACGCTTCTGAAGTGTGATCATCGAACAATCAAGCGTTTCATTCAAAATAGTCAACAGGGTCGCAAGAAGCGTGTGGAAAAACCAAGGCGCAAAATAACTGCCCATGAACTGAGAAAAGTCAAGCGTGCAGCTGCCAAGATGCCACTTGCCACCAGTTTTGCCATATTTCAGAGCTGCAACATCACTGGAGTGCCCAAAAGCACAAGGTGTGCAATACTCAGAGACATGGCCAAGGTAAGAAAGGCTGAAAAACGACCACCACTGAACAAGACACACAAGCTGAAACGTCAAGACTGGGCCAAGAAATATCTCAAGACTGATTTTTCTAAGGTTTTATGGACTGATGAAATGAGAGTGAGTCTTGATGGGCCAGATGGATGGGCCCGTGGCTGGATCGGTAAAGGGCAGAGAGCTCCAGTCCGACTCAGACACCAGCAAGGTGGAGGTGGAGTACTGGTTTGGGCTGGTATCATCAAAGATGAGCTTGTGGGGCCTTTTCCGGTTAAGGATGGAGTCAAGCTCAACTCCCAGTCCTACTGCTAGTTTCTGGAAGACATCTTCTTCAAGCAGTGGTACAGGAAGAAGTCTGCATCCTTCAAAAAAAACATGATTTTCATGCAGGACAATGCTCCATCACACGCTTCCAAGTACTCCACAGCGTGGCTGGCAAGAAAGGGTCTAAAAGAAGAAAAACTAATGACATGGCCTCCTTGTTCACCTGATCTAAACCCCATAGAGAATCTGTGGTCCATCATCAAATGTGAGATTTACAAGGAGGGAAAACAGTACACCTCTCTGAACAGTGTCTGGAAGGCTGTGGTTGCTTCTGCACGCAATGTTGATGGTGAACAGATCAAAACACTGAAAGAATCCATGGATGGCAGGCTTTTGAGTGTCCTTGCAAAGAAAGGTGGCTATATTGGTCACTGATTTGTTTTTGTATGTCAGAAATGTATATTTGTGAATGTTGAGATGTTATATTGGTTTCACTGGTGAAAATAAATCATTGAAATGGGTATATATTTGTTTTTTGTTAAGTTGCCTAATAATTATGCACAGTAATAGTCACCTGCACACACAGATATCCTCCTAAAATAGCTCAAAGTAAAAACTACTTCCAAAAATATTCAGCTTTGATATTAATGAGTTTTTTGGGTTCATTAAGAAAATGGTTGTTGTTCAATAATAAAATTAATTTTGCCTAATAATTCTGCACTCCCTGTATATAAAATATTTTATATTTTAACTTTCATTACAATAAATACAAAAAAATAATCACATTAACTTTAAATGATAACAATAACATTAATATCAAATAACAATTACAGTAAAAGCTAATAGCAAGTGACTATTTTGACAGCAGATGAAAAAATATATTCCTCCTGTTTTAATTGCATTTAGGCAAGTTAACCTAATTAAAAACCATTTAGATTATACTTTAATCTAACAACTATCTTGCAAAATAACTAGTAAAGTATGTCCAGTCATCACAGCAAAGACAAAACTAAACAAAATCTTCTCTTGGGAAACATTTGATAAAGTAGTCAAATTTGACAAGCAGGAGGGCTAATAATGTGCGCTCATCAGTATACTAGACATAATGCTATCTTGTAACGTTTTTTTTAAAGTCTGTTCAGAAAGATCCAGAAATCAGACTATTTTTTTTCCCGTTTTAAGCACAAGTCTTGAGTTTATCTGTGCCCCTCCTTCCCCCCCTCCATCTCCTCTAAAGCACTGTGATGAATGGCCTCTCCTCTTTCATTTCTCTTTTCCGCGTCTCTTTCTTTTGAGGGAAATTCCCTGTAGGTCCGGGTCTCCAGGAGGAGCTGTCAGAGGAGTAATGGATGGTGTTTTGATAAGGGTGAGCTCGACCCTTGAGGAACTCCCAGCCGATCCGCTCCTGGTTTCTGGAGACTTGCACTAATTACAGCTCCCTCATTACAGGCAAATGCTTCAAAGCAGAGCGCGGCTAAAACAGTAGCATTGGGATGATGAGGAGGTAAATACAGGCTAAGCTAGAGGCACTGCATGCTGAAGAAGTGAAAGCTCGGTTCTCCTGCTGTCTCGTACTGTTGAAAGTGTTCAGTCGTGGAAATGGGAAGTGTGTAGTTAGATTGAGATTTCATTGATCGTATTTGATGAATGAAGTCTCAATACTTGCTTCAAGGGACTTTGTGGTGCAGATTTTTAAGAAATATTGGGGATTTTGCTTCATCTAACTGTGTTTGTCACATCTTTTGCTGCTTAATTTAAAGAAATCTGTCTGGATTCATTGTTTTTTTTTTGGACTCTTTCATTTGTTTATATTTTCTGTTTTAGATTTTCCTGGAGTCAGTTTTTATGTTATTTTTCTTATTAATTAATTAATCAATCAATTTATTGTTTATGTATTCAATCATTCATTTTATTCCATTTTATTTCTGTTTTAGCTTTTCCTTGATTATTTTTTTCCTTTTTTGTTTGTTTTTATTGTTTTTTTTTATTAATAATTTTTTTTATGATAAAATGTATTTGTTTTGATTGAATTGTTTAATCATTTTTTACTGTTTTAGATTTTCCTGCAATCAGCTAAAATAATTTTTATAGATCTTTGTTTTGTTTGTGTTTATTTATTTTTATTTTTTTATTCATTCATTTTTATTTCTATTTTAGCTTTCCGTTTTAGCTAGAATTAGCTTTCTCTCTTTTTTTTCATCTTTTGCTGTTTAATTTGAAGAAATCTTTTTTTTGTTTGTTTTTTTCTGTTTTTATTTTTTCTGGATTCATTTTTTTTCTTGCTGCACTGTTTTTTTTTTTCTTTAATCGTTTAAATATTTTTTTCTGTTTTAGATTTTCCTTATTTATTATTAATAAATTTTTCTTATTTATTATTTAATATTTTTTTCCATTTTTGTTTGTTTTTTTATTCCCTTTTTTCTTTTTTGATTGATTTCTTTTTTGTATTTTATTTTTTGACTATTTTAATGATAACATTTATTTTATCAATACAAATGTATGTCTGATCAATTTAAACCACGAAACCTATTCACAATCATTCTATTCACGAAAAAAGGGTTTTTGTGGTGCTGGTTTTCAAAATTATTGGTGAATTTGCTTCGTCTCACTTTTTTTGTCACATCTCTTGCTGTTTAATTTGAAGAAATCTTGTGTTTTTGATTTTCCTGGATTCATTTTTTATTTTTCTGGACTTTTTTATTTACTTAATTGTTTAAATTTTCTGCTTTAGACTGTCTTGGAATAAGTTAAAATCTGAAAAATATTAATTATTTTATTATTATTTTAATCCATTTTATTTCTGTTTTAGTTTTTCCTTGATTTATTTATTTTTTTTAATTTAATTGTTTAAATAATTTTTATTATGCTTTAGATTTTCCTAAAATCTGTTTTTGTTTGTTCAACTTTGTTTGTTTGTTTATTTATTTAGTCATTCATTTATTTATTTTTATTCCATTTTATTTCTATTTTAGCTTTTCCTTGATTATTTTTTTTTACTTTTTGTTTGGTTTTTTTTATTCTTTTTTCATTTTTGACATTCATCGTCATGACTTTGTGTCCGATCATTTTTTACAGTGTATTAAAACATAAGTGTGAAAAAAATACTCTGTTTTTTGCATATTTTAATACAAACACTAAACTTTAAGCACTTTGTTTTCATGGAAAAAACACTACAAAGCTCCAAAAAGGAGAAAAGAAAAATAATGCAGTCAAAATGACTCATGCGTTATAAAAAACATAACAGCATATGGGTTTTTGCAGAACAATAAGTCTGAAAAAAATAATGAACCACTCCTCAAACCCAATGCTTTCGGCCTGTCTGCGACTGAATCAAGGCATAACCAGAAGGTAAGTGGTTGCAAAAAAATTGTATAGGCTAAATTTAAACAAACAAATTAAGTTGAACATTACTTCATTTAAACTGTTTGTTTAAATTCAGCCCATATAAATTGTTTGCAACCACTTACCTTAAACAAATTTAGCAAACCCAATGATTCTTTTTTTTTTAGTGTGACAAACATGAATATGGAGTTTAAGGATGATCAGAACACTGATTGCAGTAAGGTCTGCAGTGTGTTTGTGTGTTTGCTGGAGCTCAATGCATTAGGCGACTGTACTGGAACAAAGCCTGTGCTCCTTCTTTCACACCCCTGACCTTTGACTCTTTAATGATCTTAGGGAATGCTGTAACGTCATCAATCTGCATGCTTACCTCCGTCACCGGCGCCTGATGGAAAGCCTGTGTCTACAATCTCCTTCAGTGTTTACCTAAAACCTCCCTCAATCAAGTGTGTTCAGGTTCTCAAACATATATATATATCTGTGCATTTACTTCTAAAGTGTGTTTAAATAGGGCTGCAGGATACTGGAAAAATAAGCAATATTGTTGAGTATTGTGATAACGATATTACCTACAATAGAAAAATGCTATTAATTAGCTGTGTTTTTAAATCTTTTATTCATGTAATGATATAAAAATAAATAGGTAAATGATATTGTCAGATCTAATTAATTCAAATTTAGACTAAAAAAACTGTTGAGGTACAAACATTTTGGACCCTATCATACACCCACAATCAGGCGTATACACCCACAATAAGCTAAATATGCTATTTTCAGACCAGCACAACCCTAATTTTATGTTTTATGCTACGAATAAATAGCAAATCCATTTGCACCACTTCGTGGACTCATGGGTGTGCTGGTCTGAAAAGGAGGTGTGTTAAGGCTTTGCTGGTGCGTTGCTATTTTGAGAAACTGAAATAGACTGCACCGTTGACCAACTGAAAGTTTAGATTTGTCCACCTGTCGATTTTGGAGGCATATGTGTCACTATGGGGCATAAAAAATATGACGTGTGTTTGGATATTACTCAGTTTTTTTACCACACTTCCTTATTATTGTTTATTTATTCGTTTGCTGGGAGTTAGAACTTAATTTAGAAATAGTTTTGAAACAAATCGTTGTGCTTAACAAACTAAATTATATATGTAGGCTAATGGATGTCTTCAGTGGAGTAAGTTTCCATTGTTTCCTAAGCCACGAACGTAAAAGAAGTAAAGAGTAAAAGTAAAGAGGCCAATTGTAGGAGGCTCATTCTTTATCCTCGCGCTGCAGATGGTCTGTTTAACTGTTTTCTCTCTAGTGAAGCTTTCAGTTTTTCATTTTTCAGCAAATGTACTATGGCGCGACACAACTGAAACTTAAAGAGGATGGGAGATGAGACTCTGATTGGTTTATTCTCAAAACACACCCATAACTCATTAAGAGAATAAGCACAACCCTGTTAGACCATGCACCATGGCACAAACTGTATTTTTCCGTCCTTTAAAATAGCAAAAGGGCATTCAGACATGCTCTTAATGCGTTCAAGCCATGCGCTTTAGACTTTGCTCTTAGATGATTAAAATAGTGTCTTTAAAACACTACGAGTGAGTGAAAACCTGCGCAGATATTCTGACTCTGATTGGTTGTGTTTTTCTCTCGACTCTCAACATTAGTGTTTCTTTTTTTAGCTCTGGGTTCACCTTTCGGCCAGCCAATAGCAGAACAGCAACTACTGGGGAGGCGGGGATAAGGCTAAGGCCCCACCTAATTGGTCAAACTTAGATATTTAAACAACCAATGCATAAAATAAATGTAATTTAATCACACATATCTGCGATACCAGCTTTTATCACGAAAATGATAATTTTTCGATGTATATTGTGCAGCCCTACTTTTAAAGCTAACTCTTAAGTTGAGTACTTATTTGCACATTTTTAGAGTGTGGTCTATACATATGTATTTGTATAGACCACACTCTAAAAATGCTGGGTTGTTGTAACCCAACATTAGGTCAAATATAGACAAACAACCCAGCATTTTTTTTTATTAAATTTTAAACTTTTTAACCCAATGATCAGATCTGTCCATGTTTGACCCAACTTTGGCTTTCAACAACCCAGCATTTTTTAGGATGCACAATACTCAAGGTGTAACAATACAGTCATACTTACATGTTTATTTTTTCTATTTTGTAATTTTTCTGGGTCCAGTTTCATTTATATAGTTATTTTTTCTTTCCTTTTATTTTTTAATTAGTTTCTTTATGGACTATTTTAGCAATTAAAATGCATGTCCGATTTAATAGCACAACAATATATCTCGCAGCCCCTGAAAATAGTCCCTTGCTAAGTAACTCTTCCAATGTGACCAGCACTAATATCATTGCTCCTGTTGCAGCCATGGTACAGCAGCAAAGTTCCTTGATTATTATGCCAGAATGAAAGTATAGTTCCTAGCCAAATCAGCCTAGAAAATAGCAACTTTCACTTTCCATCTGCCTTAGTACACGATGTAACTACAAAACAGTCAAGCTTTAAATAGGGAAATTATTCAAACTTAAAATCCTTTTTAAGTAAGATGCTATTGGTCTAATCCGATTCAATGATCTATGCTTAGCTAAGCTAAAAATGCTCCAGCCAGAATCAGAGATCGGCTGAATTGATTAAAAAATGGTAAAACTCAACTGTTTAATTAAGAGACTTGTAAAATAAGCATTTTCTTTTTTAAAGTGCAGCACTTTGATTCTTAAAGTCTTCAGTGTCATAGGATACATTAGAAATCTTCTTATATGCTGATTTGATAATCAAAAAGCATTAACATCGCTGAAAACAGTGCTGCGTATGCTCCAAAAAAATTATGATACTTTTTTTCAGGATCCTTTGATAAACAGAATGGTCTAAAAGAGGATCTTTTATTTGAGATAAAAACCCTTGGTTGCATTATAAGTATCTTTACTGTAAATTAGGATCAAATTAATACATCCTCAGTGAGCACAAATATACAGAACTCCTACTGACCAAAAAAACTAATTTCACTTCCTATAATGCTGCTTAGAAAGAAGGTCGCTGGTTTGAGCCTAGGCTGGGTCAGTTGGCGTTTCTATGTGACGTTTGCATGTTCTTTCCGTGTTGGCGTGGGTTTCCTCCGGGTGCTCCAGTTTCCCCCACAAGTCCAAAGACATGGGCTATAGGTGATTTGGGTAAACTAAATTGTCCGTAGTGTATATGTGTGAATGGAAGTGTTTCCCAGTGATGGGTTGCAGCTGGAAGGGCATCCGCTGCGTAAAACATATGCTGGATAAGTTGGCAGTTCATTCCACTGTGGCGACTCCAGATTAATAAAGGAACCAAGCCGAAAAGAAAGTGAATGAATGAAAATGCTGCTTATGCTGTACATGCTTCCTGTCCTCTCTTAATCATAAATGACAAGAAGAATGCATCAGCAATGCTCAACTTATACAGCTCTGTTTTCTGTGTCAGACTTTTCTGCTCTGCTGCTTCACATCTGCTGTCAAGAAGGGAACAAACTACCCACTAATTACCCAATCCAAATCACAGGCTTTATGTGGGCCGCATATGAGCTGGTGTTTATGAGCTGGTGTGAGTGCTTATTTGTTTGGAAGGAGATTCAACAAGTTTCCCAATGAGAGAGAGGAGGAAAAGAAGGACGCAGGGAAAAAAAAGACTCATTGCTGTGAATGAAATAAGGCTAGCAGGAGGGGGAGGGGTTCTGAACTATCCCCGCCCACTTTACCATGGAAACCGTAATCACACCGCACACATGACAACAGTAAGGAAACCCTGCCTGCGTTTCAACCCCATATATACCGTTACACTGATCATTAGTGAATTCTATGTGTGTGTGTTTGCTAACTAGCCTCTAGGCATTGTGGGAGCGTCACTGAGCTTGAAATAATTTGGCCGTGCAGGTACAGACATGTCGGCGTGAGTGTTCTATCTTATTCTGTGCATCTGTAAGCGGTTTTATAGTCCTATGTGTGTGTATTGATGACCTTCAGATTAAGCTTCTAAATAAAGCAGCACAACTTTAGATAAGTGCACAACAGCTTCCCTGATAGGAAGAGTTTGTTGTAAGAACGTTCTGCTAACGTTAAGGTATACGAATGCTTTGTTTTCTTTAATGTTTTTTCAGAAACATTAATGGAATGGAATATTCTCTGAGCATTCCAAAAAATCTGAAGAACATTCCAACATTCCAAAAAATGTTACGTTTAAAATTTTAAAAGAAGCGAACATTTTGAAAACATTAAACAAATGTTCTGTTAACCCTTGTGCACTGTTCAAATTTACTACTCTTTTGTTATATTTGGGATGAAAACATCCACTGAATTAAACTGCTGTAAAAATAAATTAGATAAGTATTTTTTACAAGTTTTTTTTTGTATAAATCTGTTAATCAACCTGATCAAAACTTCTAAATTGTTTAGAAAATTACAGGATTTTTTATTTTTATTTAATACTGATTTATTTATGCATTATATTTAATTGAGTTCTTAGATTTTTTTTAAAT
>CAIGQZ010032813.1:22267438-22284938 GCA_903798205.1 Danio tinwini | reverse complement strand
CTGCTAAGCTTATATACACACAATGCCAGAGCAACGAGCTCGTGTACGCTCTTAAATGCGCCGTTTTTGGTGCCTTTCTTTGTGGTGGTCTGACATGCTATATCCGCCATTTCTTTTTCGTGAATCGCTCTCATTTGCATACTGTCCTTCATTCATAAAAATACAGACGGGGGCGCGCACAGCAGAGAGAGCGCCTCAGAGCTGTGCCGATGTAAAAACAGGCCCTATACGGCACATATAGCTCTATATGCGATTATAAACGTTGAATTTAATCAGTCAGCTTCTTCCGTTTGCAAGAAACAAAAGCGAAAACACTTCATGACGAGTTGCATTAGTGTATAGGTTGTCACAACCGTAACATATTCGCCAAACTCTGAGGTATATTTTAAGATTTTGTCACATTCTTCTGGATTGCTTACACACTCGTATCTTTTGCTCACGGTTTGACTCGACAAGCCGATCAAAGTCTTGCTAATAGCATTAGGGTCGAGTTAAACGGCTCGTTAACTTAGTGAGCTCTTTGGGGGGCTTAAAATTAACTTCTGTAACACACACTTAACCTGTATTAACAAGGGGACGCTTATTAGATATAATTTCGCAATCTGTTATGAATAAACGATTATGATTGATGATTAAACGACTGGATTAATCTGTAACAACAGTGTAATACGAGTAGGTCAATCTTTTTCTGGACAAATATTTGGTATTTCTTTTTATTTTGCAACGTTTGTAACTTGTGCATGTTCTCAAACCATCTTTCCATATTTGACTATTAAATAAAAAAAGTGTTTAAAAAATGTCTTAACTAATGTCAAAAGCGTTAATAGCTTGTAATTTGTCCTATGGTGTGGCAACACCATTTAAAATGTGGACTTGTAATATTTTGTGCTATTGAGGTAAAGTTGGTTTTATATTCGCACATTCGTTCAGTGACAGCTTGTTACACGATCCCTATATTATTTACCACGCTACTTTGAATATTCCCTCTAAAAGTAACTTAAAGACAATATAGGACCATTTAATTGACTAAACAATGTTGTACTTTTAGTCGTTGGCTGCTAACATGATTTCCCAAATTACAATTTGCAAATAGCATACTTTTAATATTAAAAGTATTAAGGAGAAAGTCCGAATTGTGCGAAATCCAAGTTTACCTCATTTTTTGTGCTTTATGTTTTGATGATAAAATAGACCTACTTGTTTAAGAAACGACTAGATAAATAGACAAAAAATATATAATCGCTTATAAACGTATCAAAAACTTTTTTTTTCTTTTCATACAACTGGATACCATCTCAAATACACTTTTAGTGCAACTATAACATAGCCCATTTTTGATTAGGGCTACACAATATATCGTATTAGCATCGATATCGCAACTTGTGAAAATGCAATATTCACATCTTTATCTGTAATGTGAAGACAGGATTTTAGTTGACCAAGTAGGCCTACAAATGTGGAGTCATCACAAAATGAAAATTTATCAGTTGTGCGTGTATAAATTCACTTAAAATGCTTACACAATCTGTTGCATTTACAATATATATAGGCTATGTTTTTATGTATATAATGAAGACTATACAACTTTATTGTACATTTGATTATTTCATTTCTATTCCTGAATACTGTTAGTCTTCTTTATTTGCTTTATTTATCTGGTAATTAGTCTATTTTCTGCAGATGCACTTTCATTCAATATAAATGCATGAATTATTTCGAACTAGGGCTATTTGGTGAAATATCGCAATATAAATCACAGAAAATAAAAATATCGCAATTTTTTTTCCAATATCCTGCAGTCATATTTGTGATAGGCCTAATAATGTTTAATAGTGATGTTAAAAGTTTAATAATGATGTAATAAATCACAGATATACGACAGCCACTTGTTGCGTAACCCTTTGAGCGATTTTTTAAATTCGGATTTACATTAATCTTAACTTTGTAAACGTTTTTAGTGTGTAAACTACGTTTTAAAAACGGTGAACCATATCAACTTTGTTGGCTTGTTGTAGGCCTACTTTTTGTTCTTAGTTTTATCGACTGAAGTTAACCTACTTTTCCTCTCCTCCAAGCGTAACCCCGGTAAAGCCGGTGGGGAATTTCTCTTATTTTAATTTATGGCGCACTCACACCCGTTTGAGTAAATACGTGTGTCACACTGGGATGTAAAGGTCCATATAATAGCCTGAGGTTGTGAAATGTTGACTTTTATCTGCGGAGGGAGGGCTGTGGGCTGGGAGGAGGTTGCGGAGAAGGCGCTCCCGCAATGATTGTGAATGAAAACAATGGTGAGAGGATAAAACAAAGATCCGGCGGAAGTGAAAGAGGTGGGTGAAGCGCTGAAGCATAACGTCGCCGTTACGCCCCTCGATTGTTTGATTCTCAATGACGTGCCAATAAATGAATGGGTTATTCTGCACACTGCAAGGAATGTATGTGACCCTGGACTACAAAACCAGTCACAAGTGTCAATTTATTTTTTTGGGGAGGTTTGTTCGTCGCCTGCAATCTGAATACGTATACCATTGATGTTGTTAGGAGAGAACAGTATGAGAGACGGAGATATAACTACTAGCCTATTAGATAATCTAGAATCTGAGGGTTGAAATTAAACTCTACTACTGAGTATATCGCATGCACTGTAAAAAATGCTGGGTTCCACACAATTCCTTCATGTTGTTCCAACACAAATCGATTAATTAACCCAATTGTTTTAGCAAATTTAAGTTAATTGAACATAAAACAATTAAGTTGTCCCCCAAAAAACGTAAAGTTGTGTTGTCTCAGCTTATTTTAAATAAGTAGTAACAACAAGCAGCAAAAACCAGTCACAAGTGTCAATTTTGTTTTTTACATGAGGGTTTGTTCATTACCTGAAATCTGAATAAATATGTGTACCATTGTATCATAGAGATATAACTACACTGTAAAAATGCAGGGTTCCACACAATTTATTTATGTTGTCCCAACACAAACTGATTTTAAGTTAACTTAACACTTTGAACAAATTTGTGTGGCTTAAACATAAAAAAATTAAGTTGTCTCAATGAAATCTCAAGAATTGTGTTGTTTCAGCTCATTTTAAATAAGTAGTTTGAATGAGCAAAAAATATATATATATTTTTTTGACTGTAGCCAATTGGATAATCTAGAATCTGAGGGTTGACATTAAAATCTAACACTACTAATCGCATGCACTGTAAAAAGTGTAGGGTTACACACAATTCCTTTATGTTGTCCCAACACAAATCAAATAGTTAACCTAATTTTTTTTGTTTGCAAATTTAAGTGGATTAAGTTGTTCTCCAAAAAACTCAACAATTGTGTTGTGCTTATTTTAAATTAGTATCAACAAGCAGCAAATATCTTTTTTTAAAGTGCACAAAACCAGTCACTAGTGTCAATTTTTAAAAATGAAGGTTTATACATCACCTGAAAACTCAATAAACACATTTCCCATTGATGTTTGGGTTGTTAGGAAATGGGTAAGGAGATAAAACTAGCCTATTAGAAAATCTAGAATCTGAGGGTTCTATTAAAAATCTAATACAGAGAATACAGTCTTTAATTATGTAAATTAAGTGCTAGAAATGCACATTGCTAATAAAAAAAATGAGTTTTGATATGTTAGGGGATAGCGGGGCTGAAAGTAACATTTTTGATAACAACCAAATTTGAAAAGATAATGTTTTTTGCAAAAACATATTTTTTGCTGTGATTACTAACAACAGTGCTCTATCAAAATCAGGTGTTATTTTGTATCAGTGTAGAACAACTCCAATATAACTTCAGTTTAAACAAAAGGTGCACATTGCTACTTTTGACCCCATCAGCAGGGACGAAAGGAACACACGGGTGGGTCAAAAGTAATACAACATTTGCTAGATTTACTGACTTAATCTTGTTTGTTTAAAATATATCTGACTATGGCCTTGTTAATGTTCACTGCAAACATATTTTGTCATTTTTTTGTGCCAAAAATATTAAATTGCATTTTCATTTTTAATTCCAGCTCTATCAAATATCTCAAAAGCAACCCAACAATGCAAAATTTACTAAAATATTTCAATATTTTTTATTATTATTGGCAACATGCATTAATTTTTTAAAACATCTAAATCCAAACACTGCAAACTCTGTAGGAAAGCAAAAAATAATGTGTGGCTATTACCAGTGGGACGTAAATAACAGTGTTACTTTCGTCACCACTGGAACTCTTGCCATTTAAACCTGATTTACTTTAAAACTCAAAAACTCTTCAAACTCAAGGATGTGTTATTGCACTAAATAACCTGTAGATTGATGATTAGCGTTAAGGATAAAAAGAGAAACACAACTTGCAATATAGAAAAAAGAAATGCTACAATAATTTACTTTCTGTACATAAAGACTGAAATTCAGAGCTAACCGCGGGACACGCTTCCAAAATCAGCTGATATTTGGCAGCTCCATCAAGGGTTGCATGCTGAATGTGCTGTTATAGCCTAATTATCAAATATTGTCAGGGCTTGGAGAAAATCATTTTGTTACTTTCGTCCCACGTTACTTTTGTCCCCCGCTCTCCCCTAACAGTAGAAAATTTACAACAAATTTTCTTAATATTACAATGATTTTTGGCATTAAAGTAAACTAAATCTAATTTTGCTCCATATATACAATGTATTTTTAGCTACTGCTCAATATATACCTGTGCAACAAAGGGTTTTGAGGTCCAGGGTTACAAATTTCTCTTAAGCATATCTGTTTTTTTTTTTAGTCTAAAACATTATTGTAAGTTTGAAACAAATCATCTTGATATATAAACAGCTGCGTCATGGTGGCACAGTAGGTAGCACGATTGCCTGACAGCAAGAAGATCACTAGTTCGAGCATCGGCTGGGTCAGTTGGCATTTCTGTGTGGTTTCCTCTGGGTGCTCCGGTTTCTCCCACAGTCCAAAGACATGAATTGAGTAAGCTAAATTGGCCGTAGTGTATGTGTGGAATGAGTGTGTATGGGTGTTTCCCAGTGTTGGGTTGCAGCTGGAAGGGCATCCGCTGCGTAAAACATATGCTGGATAAGTTGGCGGTTCATTCTGCTGTGGCGACCCCTGATTAATAAAGGGACTAAGCCGAAAATAAAATGAACGAATGAATATATAAACAACTATTAAAAAGACTGAACTTCATTGCTTTACAGTTGCAAAACAAATGAGGCTTTTTTAATCACTGATTCAACATAGTCTTCCAATGCTTTCTATTTCATTTTGAACACTTTTGAAAACACACCAACTTTTTTTGTGTGACACTTGTTGCTTGATTGTTGGAGAAGTGAATTGTTTTACCAATATTGCAGTTGCACTAATGCAGTTACATTCATGCACTATATAATTGTCTTAAAATATAGTGCAAAATTGAAAATGTACTCACTATTTACGTTCCCTCAAGTGGTTCTACTTGTTTATGTGCTTCTTTATTCTGTTGAGCACAACAGAAGATATTCCTGAAGAAAGTGGAAAACCTGTAAGCATTGACTTTCATATTACACTCTCAGAAATAAAGGTACAGGAGCTGTCACTGGGGCAGTACCTTTTCAAAAGATACATATTTGTACCCAATGAGTCCGCATATTAGAGCCCAAAAGTACCTAAAAAGTACCTTTGAGGTACCATTTTGGACCCTTCACGTACAAATATGTACCTTTTAAAAAGGTACTGCCCCAGTGACAGCTCCTGTACCTTTATTTCTGAGAGTGTAGGAAAAACAAATACTATGAAAGTCAGTGTTTCCAGCTTGCTTGAAGATATCTTCTTTTGTGTTCAGCAGAAGAAAAACAAGTAAAAGAAGAGTAAATGGTCACAGAAATTTCTCCTAAAGTTGTTTTGGGACCACAGTATTATCATGACAAACATTTTTTAAAGACCTATATTGTCAGCTTAATTTAACCTTGTTTAAAGGTGTGTGGGAGGTTAGATTGGACATTGGATGTATTGCTTTCTAAAGGCACAATATATGTTAACAGGCAAAAATGTATTTCTTCGTTGAGTCGTAAAAAGTTTGAAATACCCAAGATTTGGTATAATGCTAGAGCATCCTAATGCATCGATAATGCTGAATTATATTAGGGTAGATCAATGTGTTATCATGTTCATGCTTTACTTTAAGAAACAAATAAACACAATCGCTAAAATTGCAGCAGTGCAAAGTTAAAGCATCTAATAAAACTCTTAATCTTGCACTCCAGTCAAGTAACTCGCATCACTTTTAAGGATGTCAAAATGAAGACGTTAGCACCACTCTGTACTAAAATTGTTAAATATGTGATGGAATCAGCATTTTCCGCTTGCATTATGAGCACTTCATTTAGATTCATGAATTCTTGATTGGTTATTATGATAATCTCTGCTTACCAAATCTGGATTTATTTGATCCAAACTACAGCAAAAACTGTAAAAATATTAATTATTTTTACTATTACAAAATTATTATTTTTTTACTATTTAAAATTTCCATTTGAATAAATTTCCATTTAATAATTGGATCTTGAACAGCAAATAAGTATATTAGAATGACTTCAGATAGATCATGCGACTTAAGGATGAATAAAATTCAGCTTTAAAATCACAGGGAAGAAAGTCAACAGAGGCTCATTCAGAAAACGTAGCCCCTTTATACATTTCTGGAGATCGCGAATTATGTAGCCAGAAGTACGTATGGCTGCATTTCATCCTTAAAATGAATGCTACGGGGCGGTTTGACGCCGTTCCTTTTTGCGCTTACCAGCCACATGCTTACCTTCATGTGGACGACTTTCTCGCTGTTACCAGTTTATCCAGTAGCTTGCCATGTACGTCTGCACACTTGAGACATGGAGAGAAGTTGACCATGATGACGGGGTTTGAGTTTGGCAAAGAACGGTCCAAAAATCGGGTAAGACAAAAACAGAAACCAAAAAATAAAATAAACAAGTAAATAACAGGGTGAGAATGTGGTAATGAGGTTGGGTTTTGGGAAGTGGGTAGGTGGTTCAATTGGTGCTTATGAAAACACTATTGGTTGAGTTTAGAGAAAGAGATCGGTCAGTCAGTGAGTCAGTCGACAGCAGCCTCTGGTGGATTTACACGAGAACAGCAGGCACAAATGCTGAGAGAAATTTGAGATCTCAAAAAGTGTACACATCACCCTCTGGTGCTCTCCAGAAATGTATAAAGCTGTATGTTTTCAGAATGAGCCTGGGTTGAATAAATTACATTTTAAAGTCATCTTGAAGCGGAAGTTGCAGAGACTTTTATTTCAGTATGTTGATTTACTTCCAACTGAAATGAAATATTGAGTAGGGGGCGGGGCATTCTTTTTGCACTTTAATTCCCTTGTAAGGTAAAAGAGGGGCGGGGCTAAGAATATTGCGAGTTAAGCATCAAAAAGAAGGACCTCCCACTCCAAACGCAGAAACAAATAGTCAGACTTTGAATAAAGATTACTAAAGCAAACCTTTTTTTCAGTAGATGAACTTGCACAGAATAATCATTCACCAAAAGAATAATAATATGCGCTATCAAAATAAACATAACAAATTTTTATATATTCAAACAGAAAACAGCTATTATAAATAGTAAAAATATTTTTAAAATTGTACTGTTTTTGCTCTAATTTATTTGTAAATAAATGCAAGCTTGATGAGCGGAATAAAACAGTACTATTCTAAAATCTTTGACAGGCAGTGCATATCAACGCTTCAGGCTATTTTACTATATTAAACTCTGTGGGACACTTTTTTTTAACAATTGATGGGCCTTGCAAAGGTCACTGTCTTTAGTAGTCCTTATTCTCGCTGCTTCCTGTGTGTTATTGCAAATGACCCCTGGGGCACAAGGTCTTGTTTCACCACAATGCATATCTGCTCTCGCTGTCACTCAAGAACCATTATCCAAAATGAACCAGAAAATTCAGGTTCATTGTGTCTGAATATAAGTCACAGGGAGCGTTAAAAATTTCCTTGGTTGAACTGTTCCTTAAAAGTGTTGAACATTTCAGAGTTTTCTGGAAAGCCTAGAAAGCTTTGTGTTTGTTGGACTGGAATGTTTCTCAAAAACGTGCTGAGCAAACCAGTGGCTTACCATTGGTAATGAATGTAGCCTGAAGGTGTGTGTGTGTGTGCTCACGTGAACGCAGACCTCAGACCCGGATGCCCTCTTCAGCCTCTGGGTGCTGGGAAAGAGGCGTTTGGGAGGGGAGGAATGGGATCTATATTGATCAGACCAGCATGACCTATATGCAGCCCCATTACGGGTCAATAATATCTGAGAGAGTGACATTGAGGTAAAGTCAGTCCAGATGAGCTCTCTGCTGGTTCCTGTTTAGTTCTGATGGATTTACGGTTAAGGATAGGGATTGATTTCCGAGCCAGCCACTCGCTGGAAGTGTGAGGGCAGTTGCGATGGGAATTGAGTTTTGGAAAGAAGACCGGAATGAAGCGTTTTCCCCTTTGTATGTTGTTTAGTGTGTGGGAGACAATGGTTGCTATGGCATCTGCATAAGTCATTGCATTGTGTACACTGTGAGTTAGTCACTTTCACGTTTACATATAAATCGCTCAGCAGATTCAATCCACAAAATCTTGAACAATTAGTGAGAGATAAGACAACTAAGAAATCATTACTATTTCAAAATATACCAATTGTTATAGCACACTCTCAGAAATAAAATACAAAATCTGTTACTGGGACGGTAGCTTTACAAAAGGTACATTTTTGTTCCTAACAGGTCCTTAAGGGTACATATCAATACCTAAAAAGTAAAAATGTGTACCTTACAGTAACTTAAGGGTCCCGTGAAATTAAAATAATTTGTTTAGATGTTAGTTTCAGTCTGTTAGTTTTAAGGATATCTATTAGCTAGTGTGCTCTAAAACAATGACTTATAAAACAAATATAAACATGTAAAGCTTGTAGTTTGTCGCTATCTTCTTTATTGATAAACGATTTTTTTCACATCACCTCTCATCAAATCTTGACCAGTCAAATACTCTAGCATCTGACATGTCCATAGAAGACGCATTTCATTTGATGTGCTTGAGCTCAAGTGCTCTTACTGGCAGAGCTGAGATCAAACGAAACATGATTGTCTGTTTTTTTTTTAAATGGGGAGGAGCTACACTATGTCCCACCCTCTCTACATTTTTCAGTTGATAATACATCAAACATTGAATTAAAAATTCACAATTTAAAGCGCTTTACGGGACCTTTAAATGTACAAAAGTGAATCTTGGAAGGTACAAAAGTGTACCTTAAAAAGGTACTAATGTCCACCTGTATGGTACAAAAAAATATGACCTCAGTGACAGATCTTGTACCTTTATTTCTGAGAGTGCAGTTGTTGGTTGTAATGTGAAGTAAATGCACACTTAATAATGAAGCATTAGCCAACTCTTGTGCAACAACAACACCATCATATACTCTGCCATTGTTGTGTTTGTATACGCTTGCCTTTAATTTACACCTCCGTAAACTTTTTAAAAACGTTTTTTTATTATGCAAGACAGAGCATTTACAAAGTATTTATACTACTACTACTACTACTAATAATAATAATAATAATAATTCTTTACATTTATATAGCACTTTTTCTGGACAGTCAAAGCACTTTACATATTTGTGGGGGGGATCTCCTCATCCACCACCAGGGTGCTTCATCCATCTGGATGACGTGACGGCAGCCATAGTGCACCAGACCGCACACCACACACCAGCTGATTGGTGGAGAGGAGACAAAGTGATGAAACCATTTTTTTGTGGGGATGGTTAGGAGGCCAAGATAGACAGAGGCCAGTTGGTAAATCTGGCCAGGATGTCGGGGTTAAACCCCTACTCCTTTTCAAAGGACATCCTAGGATTTTTAACGACCACAGAGTCAGGACCTCAGTTTAACGTCTCATCCAAAATACTCACTGAGCAGTATATAGTCCCCATCACTATACTGGAGCGTTAGGACACACACAGACCACAGGTTGATCGGTTCACTAACACCACTTCGGGCAGCAACCTAGCTTTCCCATGTGGTCTCCCATCCAGGTACTGACAGGGCGCAGCCCTTCTTAGCTTGAGTGGGTGACCATGTGAGAGTTGCAGAGAGCTAGCTGCCAGCAAAGAAGACCCAATATGGACAAAGAGGGTTATAAAAATAATTGACAGCAAATTTTACATGTTTAAATGCATTACAGCAAGAAAGAGTTTTAGATGTAATATAATTACTGAAGTCTTTTAAAGAGTTCATAAATATATCACAATTTTTGAAAATGAAAAGGTGAGGGGGTTTCTTTGAAAATGTACGGATGTACAGACAATTTATGTATGTATAATTTAGCCAAAAAAAGCAATGAATTAATAATACATTTATAATGAGATGAATCTAGGTTCAAAGAGAAACCAAACAGTATGGTTTTGGGAGATTTACAAAAAGTTTGGAAATAAGTTTGGAATTTTTTAATAAAATTGGAAAAGTCAACCCAAAACACCCCTCCGTAAACCCCTACTATACTTTGCACAAACATGACATCATCGTTTTCACGGACACAGCAAAAAGTTTTCAAAAATGTCCATTTTACCCATTTTCATATTTCAGTCCTATTGTTGTCATGTAAACAAGCAAATTGCATAAAAAGTTTCCAATTTTTGACTGAAAGCTTTGTAGTAGAAATGGCAATTCAACAGTGCTCAGCGCTTGTGTTTAGACTGTGGGGAAAACCGGAGCACCCGGAGGAAACTCACACCAACACAGGGAGAACATGCAAACTCCACACAGAAATGCCAACTGGTTAAGCCGGTACTTGAACCAGCGACCTTCTTGCTGTGAAGCAACAGTGCTAACCACTGAGCCACCGTGTCGCTACGGATTATAATTCTGTAATTATATTATTATTTTTCAATCTTTTGCCTTTTTTATTATGGAGATATTAAGGCAATGAGAATTTCAATTTGGACACTTTTAAAACAATCTTTTAGGCATGAGCTGTGAAGCAAATCTGTTCTGATATTTATTCCACCATTAATACAAGACTAGGGTGAGACCGTTATCGGCGTTCCCATGCTCTGCAGCAGACAGTACGTAAATGATGTTCTGAGAAATCCTCATCCCAGGTTTTGCATTTGTTAAACCGTCTGTCTTATTTTGCACATGGATGCTCGTAAAAATGGGTTCAGCATCCTAACTCTGTCCTTAAACAATCTCATTAACATAACGAACATAATCCTTTTTAGGATTTCAATAGAAGCCTTATTTGCAATGCAGAGTTGATGGTCTGTCAGCTCAGTAGATTATGATGTCATCATCATCATCGTCATCATCAAGTCTGTGGCCAATCGGGAGACTTGGGTTAGACACTGGTATATTAGCTCACTTATTTTAAATTGAACTGAACACAGACTCTCAAGTCTGCAATTCTCTCTCTCTCTGTCTTTACATCGATTTATAAATATGCATTCCTAATAAATACAATAAAAAGTATCTTCATCACTCGTCTAAAGCATCAAAAACATAAAGCACAAAGCATAAAGCATTTGTATTGTGCTACATAAATATATATTCATACCAAAGAATAAAGTCAAATCTGTAATGATAGATAATATATTTCACTCCACACTCTCAGAAATAAAGGTACCAGAGCTGTCACTGGGGTGGTACCTTTTTAAAAGGTACACATTTGTACTTGAAGGGTCCATATTGGTACCTTAAAAGTATATATTAGTACCTAAATATTTTAAGAGGAACACTTTTGTTCTTTTTAAATACCAATATGTACTCTTGAGGTATTAATATGGACCTTTTAGGTACAAATTTGTACCTGCCACCCCAGTGACAACTCGCATACCTTTATTTTTGAGAGTGCAGATATAGTTATATCACCACTTTTAGGATGACTTATTTTTTATTAAATAAAATAATAAAAAGGAACATGTACTTTCACATTTTAAAATGACAAATGGGATGTTTCTGGCAATTAACATTCTAATGGTATTTTTAATTTCTATTATGGTATTAATAATTTGTCTAATAATATATCTATACGCTGTATGTTGGACAGTTTGACCTTTTCATGACAAGGTTTCAGATGGGTTTAAATGCAATAACAAATTTTCGTCCCACTTTATATTAAGTGACCTTAACTAATATGTACATACACTGAAACTTATTTAGGTAAAATAAGCCTAATCTAGAGGCGTTTGCCTTTCATATAAGCCATTTCTGATACCAAATGATCAACTAGAAGTCAAGTTATTATTTGTTGTTTCTAAAACTTGGATAAAGACTTTTGTCAGGTAGTGTAGTAAAGGCCAACTAATATAAAGTGGGACCCAAATTTGTAATATTTTACTCTTATAAAAAAAAAGAACAAAAAAAAAAGGAAATGTTGTGAAATAATTTTTTGTGTGTGAAATGACTCAAATCTGTACACTTCCAAAGTATAAAATGTGTTTATTTCTTGCTTGATGATTGCACAACTTGGATTTTGCAGTCGTTAAACTAGAATTTTTATTAAAAAATGCATTTTTATGGAGAATAATAACATGCATGAAAGCAAGAACACAAAAGAGTACATTATTTTCAGAGAATTTGCCACATGTGTTTTAGAGCGGATTTATTCTTTTAATCATCTTGTGCATTCTTATTTGTCACCGAACCACATAAGAACATCTGTCTGTCTGTCTCTCCTGCAGTGACAGTTACATAGTGCGAGTGAAAGCTGTGGTAATGACGAGGGATGAGTCTAGCGGCGGCTGGCTGGCTCAGGAGGGCGGAGGTCTCAGTCGGGTGGGCGTCTGTAAGGTGGTCCCGGCTGATCTGGAGCTCCTGGGACGGAACGGATTTCTTATATTCGGAGAGAGACTCAAAGACAAGCAGGTTAGAGAATTGGTGTGCTTACTTCTCCATTGAATGCTACAAAAAGGTAAGTGGTAGCAAACAATTTATTTGTTTTGGCTGAATTTAAAGAAACACAAATTAAATTTATTAATGATCAACTGTTTGTTGTTTAAATTTAGCCCATATAAATTGTTTGCAACCACTTACCTTAAAAAGTTTTAGTAAATCCAATGCATAATTTTTTTAAATGCATTGGCGTCAATTATGTTTTGTTTTGTTTTTAAATTAGGATTTATACATTAGCTAGAATGTGAATAAATAAGCTTTCCATTGATGTATGGTTTGTGTAATATTTCACAGAGATTGAAATATTTGAAAATGTTGAATCGAAAGGGTTCACAATTAAAATTAAAGTATTGAAAAAATACCCTTATTGTTTTCTAAATTAAGTTCTTAGCAATGCATGTTACTAATCAAAACCTGAGTTTTAATATATTTACAGTAGGAAATTTACTAAATATCTTCATGGAACCTGACCTTTAATTAATATTTAAATCATTTTTGGCATGATTTAAAATGGATAATTTTGACCCATACAATGCATTTTATTAAATATTACCTATGCAACTGAAATGGATAGTTCATCCAAAAATGAAAATGTGCTGCCTATTTACTTACTTTTAAGTGGTTCCAAATGTATATACGTTTCATTCACGTGTTAAACATAAACGCAAATATTTATTTCATAATAAAAATGCAATGAAACGCAACGGAAACAATGTATTGCAGTATAGCAGGTAGCAGTGTATTTCAGTATTTCCAGAGTTGTAGCCAAAATTACATAACTACAAACTACAAAACACTGAAAAACACAATGCCCTCTTGTCAACATTTCATTAATAAAAATGCAATGAAACGTAACGGAAGCAATGTATTTCAGTTTTTACACAAACATAGCCATAATCACATACCAACAAAAAAACAACAACAACGCCCTCTTGTGGATGTTTCAAAGAAAAGTGCAATGAAACGTACCGGAAGCAATGTATTTCAGATTTTTTAGAGTCGTAGCCAAAATTTCATAACTTCAAAAAAAAAAACTAAAAACAAAACAAATCAATGCTCTCTTGTCAGCATTTCATTAATGAAATAGCAATTACAGGAAGGAAAGCATTTCAGGATCTACATTAACAGAGCCAGAATCACGTATTAAGGATGAGCCTGTGTTGAAAAACATGAAGCATCTATCCTGGTAACGTTGCCTGTGCATGTTGAGCAGATGATCCTGCAGTGCTTTCTGAAGAAGGATCTGGTCTACACTAAAGCCACGCCCACTTTCCATCACTGGCGAGTGGACAACAGGAAGTGCGGCCTGTCATTCCAGAGTCCCGCTGACGCCCGAGCGTTTGATCGCGGCGTGAGGAAGGCAATCGAGGACCTCACTGAGGGTAAGGAAACCAGAAGGACGCTGTGTTTATGGTTTAATTTGACATGTTTTGACTAAGGCTGTAACATGTTTCTTTTTAAACTTTACAGGCTCCACTACTTCTTCCTCCACTCTGCAGAATGAAGCTGAACTGGGTGATGATGATGTTTTCACGGTGAGTCGCTAATATGGTTTTTTTAGCCCACATAGAAATCTTATATACAGTATGGTGGTATATGCAAATTACAAACATGACAAGCTCAAAAAATTATGTTTGCTGTTCGCATCATCATAATTCAGCGCATACACTACTTTGAGTAACCAGACTGATAAAAAACGATGTACTCCCACAAATTGTTTCAATATGATAATTAATATGGTTTCTGCACATTTAAATAATGAATGAAACAAATTAAAGTGATTCATTTAAACATTTTGAATTCATTTATAAATATCCTAACCGTATCAAAACATTTCAATCTTATATTACATGACAAAAGTCTTGTCGTCAATCCCAGTTGTAAGAGCAACAAACGATAACTTGACTTCTAGTTGATCATTTTGAAAAGTGGTAGAGAGGGGGCGTGTGAGAGATCTGCAGAGTGGATGGCAACATCAACAACCTGAGGTATCAAGTCATTTATGCTGCCCATTACATAACAAACCACAGAAGAGGGCAAATTCTTCAGCAGGATAGCGTTTCTTCTCATACTTCAGCCTCCACATCAAAGTTCCTGAAAGCAAAGAAGGTCAAGGTGCTCCAGGATTGGCCAGCCTAGTCACCAGAAATGAACATTATTGAGCATGTCTGCGGTAAGATGAAGGAGGAGGCATTGAAGATGAATCCAAAGAATCTTGATGAACTCTGGGAGTCCTGCACGAACGCTTTCTTTGCCATTCCAGATGACTTTATTAATAAGTGATTTGAGTCATTGCAGAGATGGATGCAGTCCTCCAAGCTCATAGGAGTCATACACATATTAAATCCTTTTCCACTGCACCATGACTTTATATTCTATACTGGACATTATTTCTGTTAAGTGACAAGACTTTTGTCTAAGCAAAGTCAGACCTTACTGTCCTAATTAAATCATTAAAAATCAAGGCATGATCATATATTATTTTGGTAAAATAAGCGTAATCTAGAGGCCTTTGCCTTTCATATAAGCTTCTTTTGATACCAAATGATCAACTAGAGGTTAAGTTATTATTTGTTGTTTCAAAACAAGACTTTTGTCAGGTAGTGTGCATAATGCTGAACCAGCAAAACTCCTAGTGATTATATCCTGAATATAATATATCAACAGTGCTATTATTATCATTTCTTTGTCTGTTCATTTATTTAGCCAGCTTCTGAGAATATATGTTATTAATGGGTCATTTGCCATCATTTTTTTTCTGATGGCTGATTTTGTAATGTGTGTGTTTGTGTGTGCATGTGTGTGTGTGCTGTACTCAGGAAGTGACCTTTGCTCCCTTTCATCCTCCTATTGCTCCTATTTCAACAAAACAATGCTACACCACAGACTTCAGATACAAGAGTCTGTGTAACACACACACACAGATTCAGAAAGTCAAGGTTATATTCAGAGTTAAGAATCATGAATGTGTTTCTTTCAGTACGACTTCAGGCTTTAGGTGTTTGTCACAGCCGCGCAGCAGTTCTGTTCCGCTAATCGCTAACTTTAGAAGTTTATGACTCACAGCTATTCATACAAGCCCAGCCAGACACTGATTATTACTAATCAAAGTAGTCAGTCGCTCCTAAGTTTAGAAAAAAGAGAAAGAGAGAGAGAGAGACTGGATGTGTGTGTGGTAGGTTGAGAATGGACAGCAGCTGCTGGATGTCTAATTCCCTCTGCTGAGGTAAAGTCTAAAGTGATAATTAGCACAGCCACAAATACTTTTTCTTCCAGACATTACATACACAACTCTGTATGTATTTGGTGTGTGTTGCTGATGCACACTCAACATTTCATGTATCTATCCATTCATTTATCCGTCTAGCCATCTATGCTGGTTAAGTGTGTGTTTCCCAAACAGGTAGCATACACTACCTGACAAAAGTCTTGTCGCCTATCCAAGTTTTAGGAACAGCAAGTAATAACTTGACTTCTAGTTGATCATTTGGTATCAGAAGTGGCTTATATGAAAGGTAAAGACCTCTAGATTATGCTTATTTTACCTAAATTAAATATGATCATGCCTTGATTTTGAATAATTTAATTAGGACAGTAAGGTCTGACTTTGCTCAGACAAAAATCTTGTCACTATAATAATTAACAGTATAGAATATAAAGTCATGGTGCAGTGGTAAAAGAATGAATATTGTGTCTAACTCCCATGAGCTTGGAGGACTGCATCCATACATCTCTTCAATGACTCAAATCACTTATTACTAAAGTCATCTGGAATGACAAAGGAAGCATTCTTGCAGGACTCCCAAAGTTCATCAAGATTCTTTGGATTCATCTTTAATGCCTCCTCCGTCTTACCCCAGACATGCTCAATAATGTTCATGTCTGGTGACTGGGTTGGCCAATGCTGGAGCACCTTAACCTTCTTTGCTTTAAGGAACTTTGATGTGGAGGCTGAAGAATGAGAAGTAGCGCTATCCTGCTGAAGAATTTGCCCTCTCCTGTGGTTTGTAATGTAATGGGCAGCACAAATGTCTTGATACCTCAGGCTGTTAATGTTGCCATCCACTCTGCAGATCTCTCGCACGCCCCCATACTGAATGTAACCCCAAACTATGATTTTTCCTTCACCAAACTTGACTGATTCTGTAAGAATCTTGGGTCTATGTGGGTTCCAATAGGTCTTCTGCAGTATTTGTGATGATTGGGATGCAGTTCAACAGATGATTCAGCTGAAAAATCTACCTTCTGCTACTTTTCCGAATGATCAACTAGAAGCCAAGTTATTATTTGTTGCTTTTATAACTGGGATCGACAACAAGACTTTTGTCAGGCAGTGTAGTAACTGCTAAATTATTGATCATTTATTATAAAGCATTAATTAGATTGTGTATCTGTTTAATGTATAACTCTGTATAATTAACGTGCATTTTCCCCAAAAACAATTGTAAAAATAAATTATAATACATTTTAAGGTAAATCATATAATTTATATTTAACCGAACCATGTATGTGTTTTTAGGATTTTTGTAAATTTAATGTATAAATCCCACACACACACACACACACACACACACACACACACACACACACACACAC
>CAIGQZ010032813.1:22251983-22267428 GCA_903798205.1 Danio tinwini | reverse complement strand
CACACACACACACACACACACACACACACACACACACACACACACACTCAATACATGTTAACAGAAGTTTAAAAAGTTGTTCGAATGTATTTTTATGGTAAATAATGTGGGCTACTACTGTAAACTATGCATTACTAAGACTGTAGATGTACTTTTATGATGAAATGTAATAAAAATTCTCGTTGTCTGTTTTTTGTAAGAATATCTGATTAAAAACATAAAAAAATTCAAATCACATTTGTTTACATTTTTACAGGGTGTCTGCGGGTTCTTAAGTATTAAAAGTTGATAAATCGATTAAGAGAAAATTAAGGTCCTTAAAAGGTATTTAAAAGTCTTAATTGTGTTTTTACGAGGTATTAAATTTTGTTCAAGCGATGTTCAAAGTGTTTGACTCCCAAAGAGCATAAATATATTTATTTTTCTCTTGATAATAACAATGGCGTGCTTGATCCACTCCATTGATTTAGGCCGGGGTGCGTCCAACCAAGCTCCTCCATCTAGGTGATGTCATGTAATTTGCGACAAACACGGGAAGGTGATGTGACGCTCTCCACATGTAGTGAAACCATAGAGCAAAACAGACAGCAAAATGGGAAAACATACTTCTGGTTGGAGAAAGACGAGTTTAAACAGTAGCTGAAGCCTGTCGCTGAATACAATCGCGTAATTTATTTTTTCAAGCTTAGTTTCTTCCGTGTTCTGTTGCATGGTTGTTCTCTATTGATTTATTTAACTACAACTGTTTATTACGTTAAAGGTTTGATACTGATTAGAACTTGAAGTGGCGATGAGGTCTTAAAATATTCTGAAAAGGTCTTTGAAAAGGTATTGAAATTATCTTTAGGATTCCTGCATATACCCCGTTTTAAAAAGGGTGTTTCTTCTTCCAATGTCAGTCTATCTATCTATACTGTGGTGTTTATGCTACATTATATTGTGTAGTAGTTAATGTTTATTACATTATTTTAGTGTCACATGCTAGCCTGATGCTGCAGCTGCCAGATCTGTGCTGTAAAGTGAACGTAAGTGTTTTGCTGTGCAGTCTAGATTTCAGCCTTTGCAGAAGAAAGGAGCCAGATGACTGGAGAGAGGCGAGCTGTGTTTGCAATCATCTCTCCACACACACACACACACACAGGGTCTTGAGTTATTGATGGCCCTGTGGCTCTCAGTCAACTCTTAAAGCAGATGCTCACACTCACACACATAACACACTCACACACACACTGCTGACTCTAAGCTCCGGCTCCAGGAAGAGCCACAGGAAGGAGACAGTGTGGATTTCAGGGGTTGAAGGTCAGAGATAATAGTGCTGATGATAGTACTCAAGCACTTCATTTACACAAACCTCACACAGCCAGACTCCGGGGTCAAAGGTCAAGCTGAATGACCCATGCAGTGTTGCTGTGGAACATCTCAAATGCTTCTGTTCAGATCCGTTTCTGTTTATCAGCTCAGTTTATACACACACACACACAGACGAACACGTGCGCGTCTCTGGCGCAGTGTTTATTTCCCCCTGGAGCCCAGTTATAATTAAGGCGAGACACTGCAGGTGAACAGGATGAAAAAAAAAACTAATAGTTATTAGCATACTTCTCCAGTTGATTGATTGCATTAGTAAATGCAGGTTACAGGATGTTATTTTTTAATATGGTGGGAGGCACGGTGGCTCAGTGGTTAGCACTGTCGCCTTAAAGCAAGAAGGTCACTGGTTCGAGCCCCGGCTGGGCCAGTTAGCATTTCTGTGTGGAGTTTGCATGTTCTCCCCGTGTTGGCGTGGGTTTCCTCCGGGTGCTCCAGTCCAAAGAGGACTGTAGGGAAATTTAATGAACTAAATTGGCCGTAGTGTGTATGTGTGTGAATGAGTGTGTATGGGTGTTTCCCAGTACTGGGTTGCAGCTGAAAGGGCATCTGCGGTGTAAAACATATGCTAAGATATGATAAGTTGGCGGTTCATTCCACTGTGTATTAATCCCAGATTAATAAAGGGACTAAACCGAAGGAAAATGAATGAATGAAATTGGCCGCAGTGTAGGAGTGTGTGTGTGTGAATGTGAGAGTGTAAAAAAACATATGCTGGATAAGTTGGCAGTTCATTCCACTGTGTTGACCCCTGATGAATAAAGGGATTAAACTGAAGAAAAATAATTGAATGAAATTGGCCGTTGTGTATGAGTGTGTGTGTGAGAATGAGGGTGTATGGGTGTTTCCCAGTACTGGGTTGCAGCCTAAAGAGCATCCGCTGTGCAAAACATATGCTGGATAAGTTGGCGGTTCATTCCGCTGTGGCGACCACTGATGAATAAAGGGACTAAGCCGAAGGAAAATGAATGAATGAATGTTGTAATATGGAAATGAGGCATTTTGTACACATGCACTAATTTGCATGCGTTTCTAGCACAAAAAAATCGGAGCATCGGATGAAGTCAGGTTAAAATGTATTTAATTTTTATTTGGTGCATTAGATTCAAAGATTTTACAGAGGGGATTGTAGAAATGAAATGTTTATCCTGTGGTGAAAATGGTTATATTTAATATAGGGCTGGCCGATCACCTAATATCAAAATCTTCATTAATTGAACATTTTAACTTTATTATGATTAATAAACGATTATTATTATATATATTTTTTTTGCCCTTTCTGCGCCGCCCACACTCATCAACACTACCAAACCGACCAATCACAGAGTTTCCGCTATGCTTCATCGCAACATGTAGTTACATTTTTTGAGAGGTCAGCGCTGGCATCAGTCAGGGGCTATGCGACCGTGTGAAGGCTGCGCCAGACCATACGCTGTGCTCGATGCAGAAGTGTAAACAGAGCGGGGTCACTTGACCACACGCGGTAGGGAAAGTAACTGAAAAAAGATTGACCTGAAAAAGTTAGATCGATTATAGGTTCTGAATGTCGATTTGGATTACTTTACAATTAATTGCTCAGTCCTAATTTGATTATTTAATTTCTGTATCTGAATACTGATTAGGCTCCCCAGAAACACACTTTTTCACTTTTATCTTTGCTCTACTGTATTTATCTATGCGTGTAATTTGTTTATTATATTTTATGTATAATTCAATCCCTTACAGAATCCTCACAATCAATACAAATGAATAAATTATTTACAAATAGAGCTACTCAAGCCATCTGCTGAAATTGAATTACCACCGCAATATATATATATATATATATATATATATCAGATAAATATGTATATCACAGATAAATAAAACATTGCAATGTCAGATTTTTCCATTATCGTGAAGCCCTAATGTAGTGTATAATCATCAAACATGTAATGTATGAAAATATCGCTCTTTAGGAGTCTTCAAAATACAGATACGTATAAACCTGAAAAGTTTGGTGTCTGTAATTTAGGATTCATTTTTTCTTCAGCTTAATCCCTTATTTATCAGGGCTCGCCACAGCTTAATGAACCGGCAACTATTCTGGCATATGTTTTACACAGCGTATGCCCTTCGAGCCGCAACCCAGTACTTAGAAACACTTATACATCTCACATTCACATACACTCATACATTATGGGCAATTTTGTTTATGCATTTCACCTATAGCACATGTATTTGGACTGTGGGGAAAACCAGAGCACCAAGAGAAAACCCACGCCAAAAAAGGGAGAACATGCAAACTCCACACAGAAACGCCAAATGGTCCAGCCGAGGCACGAACCAGCAAACTTCTTGCTGTGAGGCCACAGTGCTAGCCACTGAGCCACCTGCCGTCGTTTATGATTCAGTGTATGAAAACAAATTGCCTAAAAAAAGACTTTAAAAAGGATGTATTTTACCTGAAATCCACACACTCAAATTAATCAAGTGTGATAAACAAATACTAAGTCTATCTTTGTTTTAATTTTTGTCATTAGACTGAAAACATCTCCAAATTGGGTTAGTGTGATTTCACCAAGTAGGACATGTTCCTGGATCAGCATCTATGTTGATCCTGGAACAACATTGCAATCAATCAATCAATCAATCAATCAGATTTAACGGATATGTTTACCGTTTATGTTAAGCCTAGGCTTACATTAAGGGTTATGTTCTTCTATATGATTGCTATTCAACTACTGTTCCTCTCTGATTTGGGGAATAATTTACAGTTATGGTTGGGCTTAGGGCTAGGAAATGGGTTTGGATTACATTTTCAAACAAAAATGACATTCCAGGACCGACATAGATGTTAATGCATAGATGTTAATTTCATAAATCATTTATAAATTGATGAATAAACAGTGTGTGTCAGAGTTGTCTTGCCCTAATCTCATATCATGGTCATGCTACAAATCCTAATGTAGTTATTTTTGCTGGAAATATAACTATGCTTGAAGGGCAGGGAGTTGTTTGGTTTGTGTCAAGTCGGTATGATCTTGCCAACATGCTCATATGTGGAAAGAGTGTTTATTCCTGCTCTGCTTGCCTGTGTGTCCATCAGAATGCCACAGACAGCTCATCTAACTCTTCCCAAAAGAGAGAGACGTCCATGCAGACACTCGCACCTATCAGCTTCTCTGAGCCTCACCACTGCATTCTGGGACATCTCTACGACCAGCACAGGCACTCCGACCGATACTACCTGGAGCAGGTAAGTCTGTATGAATCGCCTGTGCATATTTACTACAGTGTACATCCAGCTCTTACTTGCAGTTTATCTTGTAGACACTAGGGACAGAATGCTGCTAATAATTGTGACTGTATATAGCAGGGGTGCACAAACGTGCTCTTGGAGGGCCTGTGTCCTGCAGATTTTATCTCCAACACACCTGCAAGGATGTTTCTAAAAAGACTAAACTTTGCAGGATGCCGGCCCTCCAGGGCTGAGATTGGGCACCCCTTGTATATACTGTATAAATCATATTAACTCATCGTTTTCTTCATGTCTTCAACACAGACGGTGCCCATGTTCCAATGTTCACGTCACGTCAGGTTTCATGAGGAGGAGGAAGAGATTGTGAGGATAAACCCACGCGAGCGCTCTTGGCTAACAGGCTATGAGGACTATCGTCACGCCACCACTGCGACCCGCACCAAACCCCTGCGGCCTGATGCCACGGACGCTTACGTTCACCTCGCTAAGAGCGAACCTCCCAAACACGACTACACTTACTCTTACCCACTCAGTGGGGATGGACACGCATCCCGTGATGGTAAAACGGGCATTGGTGGCGGCGTGGTCACCGGTCAGCCACGGGCGCTAACAGCTAAATGGCTGCCGCGGCGCGTGGAGGACAGCAGAGAGCGCTTACGCTGTGTGTACTGTCAGAATATGTTCAGTCCGTCAGAAAACGGGCGCGGGCGCTGTCAGGAGGCCCCGGACCCTGTGCAGACATGCATACGGCGGGTCAGCTTCATGTGGTGTGCAGACAGCCTGCTGTACCACTGCATGTCAGACCCTGAGGGAGATTATTCGGACCCATGCTCTTGCGACGCCAGCGAAGAGCGTTTCTGTCTGCGCTGGCTAGCACTTCTGGGACTGTCGTTGCTAGCGCCGTGCATGTGCTGCTACGTGCCGCTGCGAGCGTGTTACCACTGCGGCGTCGCGTGCCACTGCTGCGGTGGCAAACATAAGGCCGCGGGCTGAGCGGGAGAAACACGAGCACACCAGCAGCAAAACAACGGCGTAGATGCAAATGAACAGCGGAGGAATGAACTTGTGGCTGCATTTGTGTTTTGCTTCGTTTTTTATTTTCTCCCTTGTCCCTGCCGCTGGTGTTTCAGAGGGTTCGTCCATTTTTGGTTTAATTTTCTCAATCTTCATTATAATGGACAGCTGTCCTCTTTTTTGTGCTGGGCAAAGATTAATCACGATTAATTGCATCCAAAATAATTATTAACATTATATTAACATTATGTATATTACAGATATTTTTACAGACACACACACACACACACTGTAAAAAATATCTGTTAATTAAGAGTTTTAGTATTTTGTGATTCACAAGTGTTTATTTACAGTTGTGAATTGCATTATGGGATGCTGATCTCTGCTCTGTCGACCTTTGATGTTGAAAATTCAACTTTACAGTTTAACAAAAGTAACCTTTGTTGACATTTTAGTAGTTTGAAATAATATAATGTATGAGAAATAATATATAGAGAAATAAGTCTGCAAGATACAGAAAATGTGCTGGCAGTTTATTACAAGGTTTTTGTAGCGTAATATACAACACCAACACAGACAGTAAACAATTTTAAACTATTTAAAAGTTTCACAATTAGCTGATGATTGATAATAAAGCGTGTTTGGCATGCTGTCCCGGGAGAGAGCCCTGAGCTTATGAGATCCTCGAGCCCTGGGCTCCCTCTCATTAGCAGGGCGAGAGGGGAGTTTGAGCTCAGGTAGTTTTATCTTAAATAAAACCCCAAATTATTTCTGGCTAATGACAGATATACGGCTTGCTAAGAGCTTGACTGTGATGTCAATTTAGTATGTCCAATTAACTGTTTTTGGACTGTGAGAGGAAACCGGAAAATCCACGGAAAATCCATGTGAACACTGGGAGAATGAGCAAACTCTGCACAGAAATGTAGAGTGGTTTAGTAGGGATTTTAACCAGAGACATTCTTGCTGTAAGGCAACAGTGCTAATTACTGGGCCGCCGTGTCGTCCATCTAGAAAGGAGGAGGAGGAGGGGTGTGTGGAAGGGTGGATTCTTCAAGAACTCTATTTAAATCTTATAACTCTATTATAAGATTCTTCAAACTCTGGTTATTTATAGTGAGTTAGGTATCATCTGATTGGTGAATCAATCGTATATGCGGGACCAAACGTGAACAATCATAAACACGTGATCCTCTCAAAATTTGTTTATAAATAAACTTCACTTAAAAATAGTAATAAATATAACATTTTCAAACTTTTAACCATGAAAAAAGTATGCAAAGTATGCCATTTAAAAAGTATCAATAAACATGCAAAAATAAAAACTTCACGAATCACAAAATACAAAACACACACACACACACACACACACAATAAATATACACAGTACACTAGGGTTGCACAATATTGAAAAAAACTCAAATTGTGATACTTTTTTTTCTGCGATACATATTGCGATATTGAGTACATTTTCACCAGATGACTGGAATAGCTCTATTTGGAAAAATATATATAATTTTAGATTGACTGTGATACTTTTGTTACAGAGTGTATCTGCATAAACTACTATAAATCAATCACAAATATTGATAAATACAGTAAAGCAAAAATGCAAGTCAAATAGTTTTCTGGGAGTCTAGCAATAGTCAAATTGAATAATCAAATGTCAAGTATAACACATTTACAATTAATCTTTTTAATAGTTACAAACAGTATAATTTATTGTGCTTACATGTTCACACAGTCACAAGCCCTATAAGTGATCTCAACTGTGGCTCTTGGTCAACTATAATCTCGATTCAACATTGCAGATCATACAATGTGACTATTGTAGATATTGATGCTGAAACAATATATTGTGCAGCCCCACAGTACACACTATACAGTGTTTTAGGTAAATACAAACATTTATTTTGGATGCGATTAATAGTGATTAATATTTGCCCAGCATAATTTTTTTTCCATTATATTTTTTTAAAGAGTTACCCTCAGCTTCCATTTAAAAAGACTACACGATAAATATTCATTTATATATGAAAAGGTATATATAAATATATGTAGATATAAATATATAAATGCAGGTACTTTATATTTTTATGCTCATGTGCTTTGAAGGTTTGAGTTATCTTCCTTCCGTCTTGTCTGTGTTTTAATATATGTTTGTTTGGTTTGATTTGACTATTTCGTCAGCCTTTGGTTGTGTCTCTCCATTCAGAGGCGTCTCTTCTACTGTGATCCACTCCGTCTAGATAAGACAAACCCAGAGGAATCCAAAATAGCTGACCTGTAGGACGGTAGATCTTGTGTGTGTGTGTGTGTGTGTGTGTGTGTGTGTGTGTGTGTGTGTGTGTGTGTGTGTGTGAGAGAGATTAGAATGAATGTGGTAAATAACATTATGCCAAATTGCCAAATATTAATTTGCTGTTTGGGTGGATCTTATGAAAACGTGCAGGTCACATTTTACCCCCGAAAACTAAATAAAACTGGGTTTATTTAGCCTAATTTAGAAACTTTTAGCATTGTTTTATTGACAAACAAGCATGTTTGCCAACCAAAGAGTCATTGCTGTAATGCAAAAAAAAAGGTCATTCTTTTCATCATATTGTCATATATTTTATTAAAAATGTAATTCTTTAAAATTTCAGTTTTTAATTACAACACAGCAACATTCTCAGCAAAAAGTATTTGGTCCCTCCCTAAATTGAGGCAAAGTTACTCAAGTTAATGAGACAATGAAAGGATTAATTGTTATTAAACAGAAACACAGAAGAGAAACACAAAAATATAACTGACTTCAGTTACAGCCTTAGATGAAATCAGCTGAAATATACTACATTGAATCTCTCAAAATCTCAGCAGAGGATCATTAGGCAACTCCAAAGCAGCTATGCTTATTACCAATGTGTTTGCCCTTATTTAAAGAGGGACTAAACACTCTAAACTGAGTTCATTTTACTCAGAGGATTTTGCTGTGAAGAAAAAGAGTATAACAAATACTATTAATATGTATAATTTCTTCAACATTTTTCTCTTTTAATTGAGAGTAAAGGTTGGTGTGCACCAATAAGGATGGCTATATGATAACCATATACTTCTAAAAATAATGATTAATATTTATACAGTGGTCCCTCGTTATTCACAGGAGTTACGTTCTAAAAATAACCCGCAATAGGCGAAATCTGCGAAGGAGTCAGCTTTATTTTTTACAATTATTATAGATGTTTAAAGGCTGTAAAAGCCCTCACTACACACTTTATACACTTTTCTCAGACAGGCATTAACGTTTTCACACTTTTCTCTCATGTTTAAACACTCAAAGTTCAAACCTTCGTAGAAAAATAAGTCCAGGCTGCGAAAAGTGAACCACGTTATAGCGAGGGACCATTGTATATACTATGAACACTATAACACTGACGATGCAGTTCTTTGCTATTCTTTACTTTATTTTTTTTTCACCTCTAATTGGGATAGGACAGTGGAGGTTACAGACAAGAAAGTATTGGGAACACAGAGAGAGAGGAAAGGGTCGGCAAAGGACCTAGAGCCAGGAATCTAACTCGGGTCGCTGTGAGCACCATAGTGCTATATGTCGGCGCACTTAACCACTAGGCTATAGATTTATTTAGCGGCTACCATTTTAAAACATGAAAGCGAGGCTGCGGTGGGAAGAAACTCTGAAGTATAGGACCAGCACTGTAAACATTGCCACAACATGCTGTGGACTACAAACCTTTAGCTGTTGCCGTGATTTCAAAACGCAGATATGGTGTAAACAACACTTTAATATCATTCAGTTCAGTTTAATTTAAACAATTAAAAGCATATTAGGCATCAAACAACATCACAATCTCTTTAAGAGTTTCCTCCTTGGCTTCAGTTCATGGCAATTGGTAAATACCGAGGGGCCTTCCCTGCTTCAGCCTATGTAACCTGGTGAGCGCTAAAACAATGCAGTCATCTGTAGCACACCCTCGTGTTGTCTGTAACAGTGTTGTCACGGTACTGAAGTTTTAAAAACGTCCATTTCCTGCTAACATTTAAGCGCCGCTGAGCTCGTTCTTAAACACCGCTGATTTGCCACAGTATTCACCAGTGCTCAACAGAAATGAGTGTGATTGGCCGCGGAGGCCATCAGTTCACTGCTCTTCACCGAATACAAACACAGATAGACAGACACTGGAGCGTTTAAAGCTGCAAGGATCCGCCGATTGCTCATCTGTGTTTGCGCTCGGTAAACATCGGTGCGCAAGTGCGGTGAACTGATGACCTTCACGGCTAATTACAGTCGTCTGTTGAGCACTGGTGAATACTATGGCAAATCAGCAGTGCTGCGTTCAACAGAGCTTAAATGTTAGTGGGGAAATTGACGTTTTTTTTATTTCAGTACCGAAATTCAGTATCTTGACAGGTCTAATATAGTGAAAGATTCAGTTCATTAACTTGAGTTTAATAAATGGCATCTAAAACGTGTGTTCAGGAAAGATAACATTAGCTAACTAGTGCCATTTCCCTTAACTTAGCTGAAAATGAGGTCTGAAATCTCTATTTATTTTCACTTTCCATTCAGAACGGACCTTTGGTTCACTCAGAAGGTGGTGAAATTATAAATTTGTGTCGCTTTCTCTTCGCTGATAAGACATACAGCCAGGTACCCAACATTCCTGTGTGACTCAGGCGATACTTCTGGGTTTCTTCCAACCGCAGCCTCGATTCAGCTTTTTAAATGGCGGCTGTGTAAAATCAGTCTATTGGCACCGACTTTACTTCATATTTAAAAAAAAAAACAATAAAGCCTGATTTGATCAAACAGAACATAATTTTACATTGTTATGGACTTTGGTTACATTATAGTTATCGTTCTAGGTGTAAACAAATCGTCAGATTGTTTTAAAACGGTCGATTATCATAAACGAACACAATACAAAGACTTAAAAATAGGTTTACTTTTGATATTTGGAGGTTAAGATAAGACCTGTGCGTGTTCTTTAAAGGTTTGTGAGATGTACGTGCCTGTTATCGATGTTTCTGAAAATGAAAACCAGCCTCAAAAATCGATGTACCCCTCCTACAGGAACAAAAAACAAGATGTCTTTTTCTCTGCCTTTGTCTTAAGCACAACACAAAAGTACTAGTAAAACTAACAAACAAGGAAAAACAACCATCTGAACACTGTGCAAAGTTGTTGTGAAGTTCTCGAAATATGTTTCCAATCGCTGGCCTATCAGCATCGTCCTTCAAAAACGACATCCAGCCAATCAGTGGACTGTGACAGCGTTTGTCATGATGACTGTGATCCTGTTTGTCAGCTGATGTTTTATGTCTACTCTACTCGTCTCTCACTATCTCTATCTCTCTCTCTCTTGTATCTCTCTCCCTCTTCTTGTGAAAAGCTTTTGCAGTAGTACTATCTGATGCGTGACAAAAGAGGAGCAGTTTTATTTTTTTATCTCTGTCCAGGAGAGTGAGTTTCTCTGTTTGTCTGATGCTCCTGAACATTCTGAGATTAAAAGAAAGTGCCTGAATCAGCCAGTGCCGTCTCAAGCCTTCTGTCTATCTCATAATTTTTGGTACATTTCTTGCTTTTAAACTGTTTACTCGTATTTGGTCGTGTTTTTTTTTTACTCAACAACAAAATTACAAAAAGCAGTGCATGCCAGGCCAGTAGGTGGCAATGTCACTTTCTAAAGAAACTATGCAACTGCACACACACACACAATCCTGTAGTCTAGTATTCACATCTGCTTATTTGCATTGTCATTTAGCAGACAATTTGTCTAAAACGAGTTACAATTGAAGAGGCATTCAGTGATTCAACAAGAAGAAAACTTCAAAACTTATCCCTAAGAATTGGGACAGCACTTCAACACTGCGCACGTCATCATTTGTCATCGCGATCTGTTGCTTCATATGAGATCAGACAATCGCGACTGCTGTAGTTATTCCAGTTGTTATTCCAGTTGTTCCAGTAGATTTTTTGGTGTTTATCTTCAGGAAATCACTGAAGGCATATATTATGTTTTCATAACGATCTAATGTGGCAATATAATCGTAACTGTACTGTGTATTTACACAGGGGCCATATTCATCTATGTAAACACACCAAAAACAGCATTAACATTATCCCAGACACTGTAAAAAGCTAATTTTTTAGCCACTTGACTGCTCTGACAGGGTGTTCGAGTGTCAGAATGTTGTGGGACTATGGATCGCAAAATTTAGCGATTTTTTTTCTCTCTGTTTTTTTATAAAAGCATGACGGTAAAACACGAACGCGATTATAAATATATTAAAACATATGTTTGTTTGTCGTAAAAATTCGTAATAATGACAAAAAATACTAATTTGTGGATCTCCTGACTTCCGGGTTGAGCACTACTGTCGTTGTGGCAGGTGTATTCTGGGAAATTTCCTTACCCCTCCATTTCAAGTGTGCTCCTGAAAAATCTTCGTTCGAAGGGGTGTATACCCCTTGCCCTTAGCCCTACGCCTTCAAGCTAAAGAGAATTGGGACACCACTACCCCTTGACGTGAATGCGCAAAACGAGGGGTAGGGGAAAGGGGAAGGGCTAAGGGGTAGAATTGGGATTGGGCCAAAGTGTCAGATAGATGAAAGAGTGTGTTTTCTACAGGTGGTTTGACAAGCCCACTCAGAATTAGGGCTGTTCCGATTGATCGAAATTGAATTGCAAATGCGATTTGAAACGTTGCGATTAGATAGGCTGTGATATGAAATATATATGTATTATTTAAAGGTGCTGTATGTACGTTTTTGACTGTTCTAAAGCATAAAAATACCATAATATGTTTGCAGATATTTAAGAAACATCCTAAGTGAACATTCTTGTTTAAGTGAAAAACAATGCTGAAGTCAGATATTCTGCTTTGGAAATGTTTTTTCCGTGCCGGAACAATGTCTTTGTTTAGGTAAATTTAGCCTGCACAATGCCAGTTTAGCCAATTATATTTCAGCACTCCAGGTTGCCTTGTTGGAAAACAGCGTATTTCATTCATTCATTCATTTAGAAAGGCTCTGAAAGCATGCTCCTGTGACCAAAATGGACAGTATCAGACGTCGAAATAAGACAGATTCAGTTCCACATGAAGTTATTAATTAGCAAATTATATAAAAATTACAAACGTAAACATTAGGTGAGCAGCTTACATTGTCATCTCGTGTCCTAACAACACGTAAACAGCAGTTTGGCTGTTTGCACCAGACGAAACACGACAGAAAATTTAAATACAGCCTTTCAGAGGCACAGAATATGCACTCACTCACGAAACTGTAAGGTTTAGAATCTATTCAAACTCACATTGTTAGTATTTAGCACTGAATAAAACACACAAGGTTTACCTGAGGTGATTACTGTTATAGGTTTCACATGTTCAGCTGTGAAAAAGCCGTTTCTAATAAATCAATTTGAGGTGTTGGTTAGAACTAAAACACCCCCTTTTATATGGAAAATATTCCTTCTATCGCAAGTCGTTGCTTTTATTTAGAACACAGTTTAAATCACTGGCTCCTGTACTCAATCTGGCATCCCACGCGTGTGTTTATTTTGATCTAGGAGTGCAATACCTAGTTCAACCACTGGGTGTCAAACTTACATACTGCACCTTCAATCTCACCTGCTCAGAACGAATGCGTGACTGCAGTCTTTGTGTGATAGCCAATTGAGTGAGCACACTTTTGTTCTGCCCAATCAGAATTGTGCAACCGAACTATGCGAAACTATGAGATGGCGTTTGCCACTTTAGAAGTAATACTGTGCGTTCACAGCGAAAGAGGTGGGAGCGTCAAAGTAGCCGGTGGCAGGTGGCGATAAGCGGCAAGGAGCAGCGCGACCATACCTGCCAACATTTGTTTCTGAAAATCTGGGAGACTGGGGTGGGGGGGTTAGGTTGGGATGGGTGGTTTGGGGCGTCAGCTTCAACGCTTCCCCTCGGCGGTAAAGTCTAGATTGGATATGCGTTTGATATGGTTTGGTTTAGGGTTGGGGTGGGGGTAGGCGTTAAAAAATACAATTTATTGGGTAATTTAATAGATAACATAAATAATACTCAGTACAACTACTGTTTTTAGGTTACTGTGACGGTTGGGTTTAGGGTTGGGGTAGGGGTAGACGATAATAAAATACAATAAATGGGACATTTAATAAATAACATAAATAATTCTCTTTAACTTTCGGCCGCAAACGTATCTGTTCTAGCAACAACCCCCATCGGCGTTGCCGAACTGCATTGTGGATCCGTCGGCCACGCTTCAGTGGCGTTGATCGCTGCAGAAGTTGGTACTTTCTCAACTTTTCAAGTGCCAATGAGGTTTATTCCTACATGTGATGCAGCATTTAAGAAACAATTTGTTTTTGTGCACCATGATCAATATTTATACATATATAAAAGCCAAAATCAAATCTATTTACCTTAAAAATCGATTAGGACTCCTTGAAAGGCTTAGATTAAAACAATTTATATGGATTTATTTTTTTAAAGCATCAGAACAGGACTTTCAATGGAGCTACAGAAACCTATGAAATTGAAATAAACCTTCACACAAGTCACACACTCTTGTGACCGTTCAATATTATGGACAAGTGTGTGTGTGTATGTGTCCATTGTCCAATGAGCAAATGTGCATGAATGACATGTGACAGTGTTCGTGTGTGTGTGTGTGTGTGTGTGTACAGAAAACTGGGCACATGCTGGCATGACAGCGAGTTTCATATTTATCTCTATAATACTGTGCACTATCTAACACTGGGCTTTTCAACTTTTTAGATTCCAGGGACCCCAAAAAAGATCACTCTTGTGTCAACACTCAAAAATATTACGTTTGTTGTTTGTTTAAACTAATTGAGCTAAAATGAGCTGAAACAACCCAATTCTTGAGTGTTTTTTTTTTGGGACAACTTAATTGTTTCATGTTCAATCCGCTTAAATTTTTTTAAACCAATAAGTTAATCTAATTCCTTCATGTTGTCCCAACACAAATCAATTGTGTGGAACCCAGCATTTCTTTTACAGTGAAGGCCCCCAATCCTAAATTTTAAAAGGAATCAAGTTACTTATACAAAGCTCAATTTAAATAAAAAAGTGGACATGGTGGAGATTTCAAACCTCAAACAGATTCATTTATTAATTAATTGTCCTTCGGCTTAGTCCCTTTATTCATCAGGGGTCATCACATCGGAATGAATTATCAACTAATCCAGCATATGTTTTATGCAGCAGATGCCCTTCCAGCTGCAACCCAGTACTGGGAAACACCCATAAACACTCATTCTCACACATACACTACGGCCAGTTTAGTTTATTCAATTCCCCTATAGCGCATGTATTTGGACTGTGAGGGGAAACCTGGAGTGCAAACATGGGGAGAACATGCAAACTCCACACAGATATGCCAACTGACCCAGCCAAGACTCGAACCAGCAACCTTCTTGTTGTAAGGTGACAGTGCTAACCACTGAGCCACCGTGCTGCCCTCCTCAAAGACATAATAATAATAAATTAAAATTAACCAATGCTAAAATTAGTCTTCTTTGATGTATATGACCCTCCTATCACATTTTTACATTGATTGCTTTATAATAATAAAAAATGTTTGATTATTTAATCTAATTTCTTTTGTACTGATCTGTTTACTTTTCTTTACTGTTTTTTTCTAACGTAAATTACATTTTTGTCAAATATATTTAAAATGTTTCTTAGCACGCTCCGTCTGAAAATGTCTGATTAAACAGATCTCATGAACGTGCAAAACAAAATATTGCTACTAATATATATATATATATATATATATATATATATATATATATATAT
>CAIGQZ010032813.1:22219815-22234106 GCA_903798205.1 Danio tinwini | reverse complement strand
CTGAGAGGTTTTAGAGGTTGGCCATTCCTCATGTTGGCCTGAGAGGTTTTAGAGGTTGGCCATTCCTCATGTGCTTCCATAGTTACATCCCATTTAAAGCACTCACTTTAACATTACATTTCACATTACACTGATCTGAATAAACTTAACTTCAGCAGTGACATTGATACTAAATAGAAGTCGTTTTTTATTTAACTAGAACTACACCAGCCTACTACCACTACACCAATTTGCTGAAATGCTCCACAATTGAGATAATTATGGCTTATTTTATTCTCTATTCATCGTCAGTGTTAAAGGGGACCTATTATGCCCCCTTTTAAAAGATGTAAAATAAGTCTCAGATGCACCTAGTGTGTATGTGAAGTTTCAGTTCAAATTAACCCACAAATAACTCTCCTTTTAGGTCGTTTTTGGTGACTACTGCTTTAAATTTAAATGAGATTGTGCTTATTTCAAAAAAGGGCGGAGCTAGAAACACCTATATGTCAGCACAGTGGCAGATTTAAAACTTTAATGGCGGATTGCTTCTCACTCAGGGCTGTTTATGCTAATGAGGGAGAGATTGTCAATTATGGGTGGGGCTTTTTCCCGTCTGATGACTTGTACAAAGGGAAAATGTCAAAAAGTGTTTCTGCACACTGTTTGTGTGATTATAAAAACATAGATTGATTCATTTTTACCATTAGGGGCTGGTTATAATCACACAATATTGCCACTCAACAGTGTTTAAACCCCTTGTAAAATAGATTTTTGCATAATAGGTCCCCTTCAAGGTGCTTTGACATAATCTACACTGTAAAAATAGCTATAGAAATAAAGATAAATTGACTTGAACCATTGAGTTAAAAATCAATTTTCTTTATTTGAATCAGTGGTCTGGCAGTACGCAACAAACAGAAGGAAAAAAATGCAGAAAAAAAACAAACAAATGACCAAAATACCCAAACTTGGCACTGAAAGAACGCATGGGTGAAATTAATGGAGTCGTCGTATTGTTTGTTCTACATGTGAAGAGTCTGAGTGTGAACAAACCCGAAGCCAAACACAGAAACATCACTGATCCAGCTTTAAAAACAGCTGTCAACGAATACAAACACTAAAATTTTTTTCATCATTATCATTACCGTCATTATTGTGTCATTCTTATTACAAACAGGCAGTAAACCGTTACATCATGGCTGTCTTGGGTCTGGGAATGAAGCGTCTGACCAGAGATGCCTTCATTTTCAGACTGTTAGATGCCGCACGACTAGGACACGAAAATTCCCCGACAACCACCAGCAAAGAAAAAAAAACAACACACCAAATAAACGAAAAACTGTTAAAGGGATGGTTCACCCGAAAATAAAAATATTGAAGAGTTTTTCCTTCAGTATTTGCTTTTCCTACTATGGAAGTCAATGGTTACAGGTTTCCAGCAGTTCAACAAAAGAAAAACAAACAGGATTGGAAACATTTGAGTAAATAGCGAGTACATATTTTAAGAGTGAACTATCTCTTTAAATGCAAGGAAAAATAAAAAACATGTTGAGACTGTGAACAACCATGAAGTTCCTCTAGGGAGTAAAACACGATTGAGACTCATTAAAACACTCAAATGAATGAGCTGATGAAAAGGATGCGGGGTTATTGCAATGGAATGAGCAACACTAACTGAAGCCGCATGGATTGATGCACGTGAGAAATACATGCATGAGCTGCGACTAAATGCACCGCTGCAGCTGCTCTTGATGATTTACAGCCAACTCTCGAAATGTGAACCTTGCAAAGAAAATAATATAAAAAAACATCTCATTTCAGAATCAGAATGTTTTTTGCATTGACATTACACACATTCACACTAGGAATTCTCATTACTTTAACACATTTTATTCCTCTACATTTTGTCATTTTCGTTAATTAACATATCTTATTGGATGCTATCATTTTTTTCCCCAAAGTCTAATTCGTTCTTTAAATGAAACTAGAACAACATTTTAGTAGCGATTATAAACATTAACTCCAAAATAATCTTTTCCATAATGTACATTTCACATTTGAATAGTCTCTGAATCCCTTTGTTACTAGATATTGTCATTTTTATTTTATTACAGAAAAATTTAAGTAATTTCACAATTTATTTTTGAATTTGAATCAAGGTATATGTTTTATTGTGGTAATGATTATAGTTTTTTGCATTAAATTAATTATTTATTTATTGTATGCATTAAAGTAATAAAAATTATGAATGCATTTGCATGATGGTAATGAGCATATCATTTTATTAGCATTACAGTAATGACAATTCAGACAAAAAAGTGCTTAGTTGTCACGAAAAGGTGAAAATGCATTATTTTTTTTTATCAAAATGAAAGATGTATTGGCATGATGTTAATAACAAATTCCATTATATTAGCATTACAGTGACAATACAGAAAAAATGTCTTAATTGTCATAAAAATAATGTCAAAATGCATTATTTTAACAAATATGATAGCTGTATTGGCATGATGGTAATAATAATTCCATTTTATTAGCATTACAGTAATGACAATTCAGACGAATAAAGGGTGTCATTAAAAAATGTCAAATTGCATTATTTGAATAAAAATGAAAGCTGTATTGGCATGATCCTAGTGAGAATTCCATTATATTAGCATTACACTAATGACAATTCAGACAAAAAAAGTGCTTATTTGTCATGAAAATGTCAAAATGCATTAATTTAATAAAATGCTAAATGTAATGGCAAGATGTTATTGATAATTCTATTATATTGGCATTATGGTAATGACAATAGTTATGACAATACAGGCAAAAAAGTGCTTAATTGTCAAAAAAAATAATGTCCCAATAGATTATATTTATAAAAATTATAGATGTATTGGCAAAATGTGAATGACAATTCCATTATATTAGCATTATGGTAATGATAATACAGACAAAAAGTGCTAAATTGTCATGAAAATAATATCATCATGTCAATACGTCTATCATTTTCATTAAATTAATGCATTATGTAAATGAGAAACTCACTATATTAGCAATATGGTAATGACAATACAGACAAAAAAACTGCTTGTCATAAAAATAATCTCACAATTCATAATTTTTCTAAAAATTATAGCTGTATTGGCAAGATGTTAATGAGAATTTCATTATATTAGCATTACGGTAATGACAATTCAGACAAAAAGTTCTTAATTGTCATGAAAATAATGTCATGATGCATTATTTTAAGAAAAATTATAGATGTATTGCCATGATGTCACTGAGAATTCCATTATATTAGCATTACGGTAATGACAACAGAAACAAAAAAAGTGCTTAATTGTCATGACAATAATGTAATCATGTCAATACAACTAGCATTTTTATTAAAATATTGCATTTTATGAATGAGAATTCCATTACATTAGCATTACGATAATGACAATACAGACAAAAAAGTGCTGAATTGTCATAAAAATAATGTCAATGCAAAAGAAAAGTCCATTTTGATTTCAAAGTGAAATGTGAGCCACGTTTTGATGAGATTCAAGGAGTCAGATGCGGAAATGAGCTTCTAGTTTTCAGCTATAACTGTACGCTAAACATGCGACAGAACATTATCACTTCCCTTTTAAACACAGTCTGAAACTGATACTACAGTTTATGAATGTCCTTTAGACTGAAACAAAGATCTAACCAGGAATGACCTGTATATATGACTCTCAAATCCTAACAGCGAAGCAGATTAGCGATGCTCATCGTTAGTTTATTTAAAGCATCCTCAATGACATTATTTGAGCAAAGAGCCCTCGTAAAATATTGTTAAGTGATATTTAGGGAAGTTGGTCCAGGTCATAACCGCATTTCTCACTCTACTTTCAGGAAATCAGGTGAAGCGCACATCTAATAACACTGAGAGAAAGCCATTGCAGAAAGAAAAAAAAAAGTAGATGTTTGATACCATCGGCCACCGTTCTTATAGTCTTCATTTTTATTAGCTAATTGGCTGCATCGACTTTATCATTACAAAAACAACGTCTTACCAAAGAAACCTCTCTTAAAAATACATCTTTTTATTGTTTTGTCCCTGTACTTACACAACATCCTCATGTTTTTTACTCTCTTTTGAGTGATATTTGACTTTGTTAGAGTCGATGTGAATTCATGAAGCAGACAGAACTCGAAACAAACAGGTCATGATATGGTGGTGCTATTGTGGATTCATTTTGGCAGCATAAATGGCTTTGTTTTTGTGAGCGGTTCACTCAATTACACTGATATGAGCCTTTACATTTGGAATGTCGTACAAACTTTAAGCACTTTTTATTTTTTGGATCGTAAAAGGAAGTTCAAGTATTTGTTTGTCGTTCTCAAGTATTTCCTCATCATCTTTTGAAAAAACATCGAAGCATTTACGCTGCCAAAATGCCAGCCAGCGACTGGGTGTGAGTGTGTGATTTTGTGTGTGTGTGTGTTTATGCAAGTGTGTGTGTGATTTATCTAACAGTGACACCCAGTTTCTCCAGCACACGCGTGCCCTTCTCTTGATACTCCTCTCTGGTCATCCAGAAGTTGTCTTTGTCCTTCATGATGTCGGCTAGCACTGCGCCGCCCAAAAACACCATGTGTTTACGACGTGGAGGATCCTCGATGCGGATCTTAAACTTCTGCAAAAGCAAGAATAGACAGATTCAGTAAAACAAGCAAATAATAATAATAATAAAATAAATAAAATTATATATATATATGAGGAAATGCATTTTAAAATTAAACAATATAGAGTTGAAGAAAAAAATTATATTATGTATCTTAATCGAATATTTCCTCAAATGATGTTTAACAGAGCAAGGAACTTTTCACAGTAGTTACTATAATATTTTTTCTTTTGAAGAAAGTCTTATTTGTTTTATTCTGGCTAGAATAAAAGCAGTTTTGATTTTTTTAAAAACCATTCAAAGGTCAAAATTATTAGCTCCTTTAAGCTCTATTTTTTCTTCGACTGTCTACAGAACAAACCATCGTTATAAAATAACTTGCTTAATTACCCTTATTAACCTAGTTAAGCCTTTAAATGTCACTTTAAGCTGTAAAGAAGTATCTTGAAAAATATCTAGTCAAATATTATGTACTGTCATCATGGCAAAGATAAAAGAAATCAGTTATTAGAAATGAGTTATTAAAACCACTATGCTAATCTTTTTTCTGTAAACAGAAATTGGGAGAAAAAAAACAAACAAAGTGGGTAATAATTCTGATTTCAGCTGACTTTCAATCAGACTTAAATTAAAAAATACAGCAGCCATACTAAGTATCAAGATAAAATATTGTCTTTTGTCATTTTAGAAATACCTTTACTAGGGAACATGAAATGTATTCATAAGAATATAACATAGTAAATAGAGACTGTATATATAGACTATAACATAGATTATACGGGCAATTTATTTATTTTAATGGGTGAATATTATATTCACAAATGTACATTTTTATTACCCAATATGCAGAATTTTGTTTAAAATTTAACGTAACTACTTAATTGTATGTATTATTGTATTATGAGATAACCTTATTACTACAAAACGTTTATAATAAAAGTGTAAAAACTGTGACTTTATAAATATTAATTTTATAATGAATATAATTTTCTAAACTTCTGTCTCCGTGATTTTTAAAAAGATTTTTTTTAAATAAATGTTTTATTGTTTTCTGTTTTAATATTGCACTCGTCTTCATCCAATTTCATGTTTATTGCTGTGATTGGATTGTTTAAACAGGCAAAATAAACTATAAAAAAAAAAAAAAGTATTTTGATACAAAATATTAATCCATTTATCAACCTTATTAAATACCAATTACCAAATGCCATTTTATATTTGAAATACATTTAACATAAATACTGTCCATTCCTAAAAACACCAATTAGTGCAAAATCTCAAAACTAAAACCCTAAAATAAATAAATAACATGCATACACACACACACACTCACACACACACACACACACACACTCACACTCACACTCACACTCACACTCACACACACACACACACACACACACACGTGCAAGTTTTTGGAACAACAAGTAATAACTTGACTTCTAGTTGATCATTTTGTATCAGAAGTGGCTTATATGAAAGGCAAAGGCCAAAATAAAAATATGATCATGCCTTGGTTTTGAATTATTTAAATAGGACAGTAAGGTCTGACTTTGCTTAGACAAAAGTCTTGTCACTTAACAGAAATAATGTCCAGTATAGAATATAAGGTCATGCTGCAGTGGAAAAGAAGGAATATTGTGTATGACTCCCATGAGCTTGGAGGACTGCATCCATACATCTCTGCAATGACTTATTAATAAAGTCATCTGGAATGGCAAAGAAAGCGTTCTTGCAGGACTTTTCAATGCCTCCTCTATCTTACCCCAGACATGCTCAATAATGTTCATGTCTGGTGACTAGGCTGGCCAGTCCTGGAGCACCTTGACCTTCTTTGCATTCAGGAACTTTGATGTGGAGGCTGAAGTATGAGAAGAAGTGCTATACTGCTAAAGAATCTGCCCTCTCCTGAGGTTTGTAATGTAATGGGCAGCACAAATGTCTTGATACTTCAGGCTGTTGATGTTGCCATCCACTCTGCAGATCTCTCAGACACCCCCATACTAAATGTAACCCCAAACCAGGTTTTTCCTTTACAAAACTTGACTGATTTCTGTGAGAATCTTGGGCTCATGCAGGTTCCAATAGGTCTTCTTCAGTATTTGTGATGTTTGGGATGCAGTTCAACAGATGATTCATGAGAAAAATCTACCTTCTGCCACTTTTCCAAATGATCAACTAGAAGCCAAGTTGTTTTTTGTTGCCCTTACAACTGGGATAGTTTAGTAACTGCAAACATCAGTGACCTTTAACACAGTTAGACCAAAAACACTAATAATAAAGTCACAATCTCAGAGAGTTTCCCTTCATGAAGGAAGCTGATTTCTTCGACAGTTCCTGTAGCGTTAAAGGCAACTAGCCCTTTACCGACAAACAACTCCACCTACTGGTCAGCAGCTCTTTAAATAAGAGTTTTTTTTAACAAATTAAAAGAATAGGTCACCCCAAAAATGAAAATCAACTTACTATTTATTCTTTTTTTCTGTTAAAAACAAAAGAAGATATGTTGAAGAATGCTGAAAAGCGGTAACCATTAACTTCCATAGTAGGAAAACAATGGAAGTCAATGGTTACAGCTTTCCAACATTCTTTAACATATCTTCTTTTGTGTCCAACAGGAGGAGGAAACTCATAAAGGAGTGAAATGGTGACAGAATGTTTATTTGTAGGGGTCAGCTATGCCTTTAAGTCTGTATATGAGGTGTGTTTACCGTACCGAGAGCTTGTCGACGTCTCCCTTCAGCACTCTCTCCAGGTAAAGCTGTTTGAGCTCTCGCTCCAGACGAGACGGCAGACCGGGATACATGGTAGAGCCACCCGACAAAACAATGTGCTTGTAAAACTCAGCCCTTAGATAAAGACAGACAAACAGGAGTGTGTATAATCGTGTCAAATATGCATGTAAATATATAAGAGAGTAAGTGAAATGTTCATAAACTACAATTATAAAATAATAGCGTCATGTGCAGCAATTAAAAACGTCTCTGAAAATGTGTTTATAACATTTAATTGTCATTACAATCCAAAAAAATGCAATGCTACATAACAGGGGTGTCAAACTCTGGGCCGCAGCTCTGTCTAGTTCCAACCCTGATTCAACACACTTACCTGTAGGTTTCAAACAAGCCTGAATGACTCAATTGGTTTGATCAGGTGTGTTTAATTAGGGTTCAAGCTAAACTGTGCAGAGCTGCGGCCCTCCAGGAATCGAGTTTAACACCTGCGCTATATAGTAATTGCATATTTTGGTAACACTTTAGATTGGGTAACAATTCACAGCACTTACTACCGGCTTATTACCTGCCTATTATTAAGATACAAACCTGTTTATTAGCACTTATGAAGAATGATCTTATTTTACATCCTTAATCCAATACCTAAACCCATCCACTAGCTCCCTATCTATAATAAAGCAGCTAATTAGTAGTTTATTGAGCTACAAGTCTTAGTTAATGCCTTGTTAATAGTGTGAATAGTACATTAAAATAAAGAGTGACTCATATTTTATGTATTTTATTGTTGCTTTTTGTTAAAGATATTACATGCATATTCAAAGCAAAAAAAAACAATAACATACTTAATACATAATAAAACTGTAACATATATTATGTTTTAAAAATAAGAATAATAAATTAATTTATAATATGATTAATTCAGCACACAAACATTTATTTATTTCCATATCAATTTATTGAATTCTGAGTGTTTAAACTGACCTGGTGTCGATGTCTGCCGCCTGGATGGTGTTGAAGAGCAGTTCAGCAACCCCCACACCCTCCACATTAATGAGGTGAGGCTGAAACAGAGCTTCAGGAGCCTCGAACCGCTCGCCACCAACTTTAATCACCCTCCCGTCCGGCAGCTACAAACACACACAAACCAGTGTCCATTCACTGACTAGAAAAACACAGCCCACTGCTGCCATCTAGTGGCCACAATAGAAATGACACACTGCTGCCCTCTAGAGGCAATAATAAACACACTGCTGCTCTCTAGTGACCAAAAAACCACAACACACTGCTGTCCTCTAGTGGCCAAAATAAACATAACACACTGCTTTCCTCTAGTGCAGTGTTTCCCAACCCTGTTCCTAAAAGCACACCAACAGCACACATTTTCGACCTCTTCCTAATCAAACACACCTGAATTAACTCACCAGAACATAGGAAGAGACTCCAAAACCTGAAGTTAATGGGTCAGATAAGGAAGACATCCAAAACATCTACTGTTGGTGTGCCTCCAGGAACAGGGTTGGGAAACCCTGCTCTAGTGAAGGGGTTCTCAAACTTTTCAGCCCGCGACCACCAAAATAACAATGCCAGTGAGTCGCGACCCCCAATGTCCTCTGAGGTGGTTATAAATGCAGAAACCTAGCATGAAATGGCGCACACACACCAATAGACCCAAGTCTATTCTTCGTTGAATTTTTTTATGCATGTCAGTGCTGTAAATGTGCCAGAAAGTTTACCCTAAAGTTATAAAAATCAATCTGCTGCATCTGACGCTATTGTTGTGTCTTTAATATGATCTAATTACCCCACGGGTCGCAATCCAATAGAGTGGAGGAACTATGACGTCACCTTGTAGGCGGATCGGCTGCTAGCATAAAACTGGTTCCCTCAATAAATTCCCTATAGGATTTTCCCATAGGCTTTTTGAAAATTGCAAATAATAAGCTCTGTGTTCAAACACAGTTCATTACACTTGCACGTTTTGTCCAGCCGGATAATCCTCGCACAAAAATACAACTTTTAGCACTTTTGGATCTTGAATGCAAACGCAAGAACTGAAAAACTAACATAAGGCTATAAACGGACTACAGCCTTCGTGGGCGCTCGCCTGTGCTGTCAGCACCACCCTGCTACAGACTCTTTAAGCATGATCCATGACAATGATTTACGCTCTCGGTTTATTATATTATAACCCACGCTATATATTATAAACAAATAAATGCACAAAAGCACATAGACCTACGTGTCTTTTGGATGTTTTTATTCATGGGAAAAACATTTTGTTTTGCTTTATGGTTGTTGTAAACGTTTTAAAACTGTATGTATAAATGAGCCTACATAGTATTATCATAAGACTAAATAAGAGTATCGCTCGCGTGCATACAGCCCGCTTACCTTAGTACCAGACGACAGAAATGAGGTGTGAGGGACAAGTCTAATGTTATATGCCTGTAAGTTCCGGGCAAAGAACAACGTTCAATATTCTCTTTTGTCACAGAGTACAGCGAAAAGCAGCCCATACAGTCACATCTGCTATACTTCTTAAGGAGTGTAAATATTGCAGTTATGACAGAGTTAAGAGTTGAATGTGCTCAGATGAAAAAAAAACGATGAAAAATCTATTGATCACATTAAAATGACAGATAACATGTATTACAAATTTATTTACATGTTTGCATTACTGAGAGCAGGAAAGAGACAGGCTGCACTGGTAAGCAGTATCTTCATAATATCGTTTAAGTAAAATAAATCATCAACAAATTCATCTGTCTTGACAGTCTTTACAAGTGAAGGCATTATCTACACACAATATGTATTCCCAATTAGGAAAATATTACAAACTATAAAATACTATTCATGAAAATACTTAAATAACAGACAAATCCAAATGCCCAACATAAGTGAGCTGCGCTCCAGACCAGTTCAGATGGATGATGTATAAAGTCTCAGACACCGCCTGTAGTCCCGTTTAGCAACTTGATATCAACCGTCTTTTTAAAGAAGCGCAACCGATTAAAAAAATCAAGAGTGTGATGTATCTGATGTGTTTTATGTCGTAGAATAAAACATGAAAGTATCTTGAGTTTGTGTTAGCAACAGACCTTATTTAAGCGATTTAACTAAAATTCCATTGAAAAAGCCCATTGACTTTGGGACGAGGGAACCGGAACTACTAAAATGCTAACTCGCTTCCGGGTTTTTGCATACAAATTGACGTCATAGTTCCCCCACTCTATAGAACTAGTAACTATAAGCTACTAAAGTAACTATATAGTATACAGTAACTATAAACGACTATTTTTTTCTCTTCTGTAGGTTATGGATAAAATATGGTAATTCTTATGGTTTAATAAAAATAAATAGATTTTTGGAAATCACCAGGAGACCCCCCCCTTTCATTGTCCCGCGACCCCTAGGGGGGTTCCAAACCCCACTTTAAGAACCACTGCTCTAGTAGACATAAACACAGGTTGTTGCTAGAAGGGATACAGCTGCAGGCTGAAATTAACAAAAAAATTTCAATATTTATTCATAAATTTTCTTTTTGGCTTATTACCTTCATTAATCTGGGGTCGCCACAGCAGAATGAACCACTAATTTATCCAGCATATGTTTTACGCAGCGGATGCCCTTCCAGCTGCAACCCATCAGTAGGAAACATCCATACACTCCCATTCACACACACACTATGGACAGTTTAGCTTACCCAATTCACCTATACCACATGTCTTCAGACTTGTGGGGGAAACCGGAGCACCCAGAGGAAACCCACGCCAACACGCGGATAAAATGCAAACTCCACACAGAAACGCCAATTGACCTCGAACCAGCGACCTTCTTGCTGTGAGGCAATCGTGCTACCCATTGCACCAAAGTGATGCCCATAATTATTAATATTCTTTATTAAAATACCTATCAATTGTATTTTATTTATGTCTACCCCTACTCCAACACTAAAGCCAACCATCACAGTGCTGTAAAAACAGTAATTATACAGAGTATTATTCATATTATTTATTAAATGACTCATAAAATTTTATTTTATTAACGTACACCCCAACTCGACCATAAACCCAACCCTCACAGTAACGTAAAGATATTATTAACTGTTGTACAGTATCACAAAAATTATGCTATATTCATGTAAGTATCGAGCGGCGAGGTGGCGCAGTAGTTAGTGCTGTAGCCTCACAGCAAGAAGGTCGCTGGTTCGAGTTCCGGCTGGGTCAGTTGGCCTTTCTGTGTGGAGTTTGCATGTTCTCCCTGTGTTGGCGTCCAAAGACTGCGCTAAAGGTGAATTGGGTAAGCTAAATTGTCTATAGTGTATGTGTGTGAATGAGAGTTTATGGGTGTTTCTCAGTAATGGGTCGTGGCTGGAAGGGCATCCACTGCGTAAAACATACGCTGTATAAGTTGGCGGTTCATTCCGCTGTGGCAACTCCTGATTACTAAAGGGACCAAGCCGAAAATGAATGAATGATGAGAGTACCCTCAGCTGTATCCCATCTAGACTTTACCCATAAACACATTACACACTGCTGCCCTCTAGTGGCCATAATAAAAACACAAAACACTGCTGCCCTCTAGTGGTCATTAGAGCCTTCTGTCTGTTTTTTTCCAAATATATATGTTTTTGACCTTTTTAATGTAGAAACATATCACAAATTTACATTAAGTAATAATATAATATCCATCACTCATATTACTCAAATTCATGACCCCATACATTAAAAACACTAATATAAAATAAAGTGTGTCATATATTTTATAGTTTTTTAATAATCGTCTGCTTTACAAAGATATTACATGCGTGTTTGTAAAATAGAGTACAAGTGAAACATAAACTTAACACATAATATTGAATAATATACAATATACTGTAACAAAAATTTAATAAATACAAGACAAATGTATAAAAAATAGCTAAACATAAGATTTATAATGTTTATGATGAATATAAAAACCTCCTTTAATCTTTTTATTAAGAATTACATTTTATTAATTAATTTGTGTAAAATATATAAATGGATAATACATATTTTAAAACAAGAATATTTAAAATGTATATTATGTAATTATATATTTCATGTATAATACAGGAATAATAATAAAATGTTTTTAAATAAAAGATAAAAAAAGTAAATAAAATACAAAATTTAATTGTTTTGTGTATTTTTTGTTTGTTATAGTTGTTCTTCTTTTAAATTGAAAACAAAAAATGTAAATATGATTGTGATGTGTGATATTGTCACATTTTTGTTACATCTCAATATAAAGATTGCTAAAAAAGCAACAAAAATTTGTACATTATTTTACAAAAAACAAACAGACAAACTTTTAGTCTCAGAGACCGAGAAATTCCCAAATAATAATAAAAAAATTATGCCATATATGATAAAATAGATAAGGTTTGTTTTTCAAAGCAGTGGAAAAAGCTTCAAGTGGGATAATGCTCCTGATAATGATAATGGGCCTGCATGCACCCATTGATTTAAACTATGGGTCATCATCACTAACCCCTGTTGTTGTTGTTTTTATTTTTAGAGTGTGTTTGGATGTTTTCTAAAGCTCACCGTGTAAGACTCCACCAGAACAGTGGTCTCCAGCGCAAGCTTCTGCTCCTGCTCAATGTTATAACCCACGTAACACAGTTTCTCCTTCATCATCCTCACTGTCTCGAAGTCTGCAGAGTGGTTAAAGGCGTAACCTCTCAACAACAGCAGCTGGAGAGAAACACACACACACACAGACACAGACACACAGACAGAGACACACACAGACACACCATTAAAGGGTTAGTTCACCCAAAAATGAAAATAATGTTATTAATCATGTTTGTTTTTAATTATATTGTGTCCTAATTACTAGGGTTGTCACGATACAGGAATTCATTACCAATCGGTACTGAAGTTTTAAAAACGTGCATTTCCCGCGAACATTTGAGCGCTGTGAAGCCTGTTCCTAAACTGTGCTGATTTGCCATTGTGTTCACGTGCTCAACAGAAATGACTGTGATTAGCTGTAAAGCTCATCAGTTCACTGAACTTGCCTCTGTTTACCGATTGTAACCACAGATAAAGGGACACTGGAGCATTTCAAAGTCACGTCGATCAGCTGGTTTGTCTATAAGCTAACATACGAGCAATCCGCTGATGAATCACGGCTTTAAAACTCTCCAGTTGAAGATGTGGTGTTGTTCTGTATGCTGCTGTTCGCATGTTAAAATAAATCAGTATTTTAAAATGCAATATTTGATACAAAATTGACATGTCAAATATTTTTTTTATTAAATAATTATTTAATATTATTCTGATCAGTTAACGGTTAATTTTCAGTTAACGAGCGGCGGTTTTCGGTTGGCAAAATTAACCGAAATGAGTAGCCCGATTACCTAGTTAATCTAGTTATCCTAGTTAAATTGCACTGGAAGCTGAATACTAGTATCTTGAAAAATAAGTAGAAAAATATTATATACCTTAATCATGGAAAATGTTACTGGAAAAAAGTTGTTAAAACTATTGTCTAAAAATTGCCTAAAAATGTGTTGAAAATACATAAATATAAAGATATAAGAGTAAAAATCTTAGCATATATAAAGTAATTATTAAATAAAATTATAAAAATAAGGAATAAATATATATATTTAAATTTACATTTTAGTCATTTTGCCTTCATGGCATCTGCCATGTGCAAGGTGTGCGTCATGGAGTACAGCAAACACTAGACACTGAAGTATAACTCCGGCTTTAGAAAGAAACACACACCGATTATACACTGGGTTGAAATGCTAAGGATACTTCTTTCTCGCTGATATGTTAATATTTACACTGAATGCACAAACGCTACATGAGGAATCTGAACTGATTTTATCCTGTGTAAACTGTGGGAGTGTGTTTACCTTGATGAGGTAGCGTGTGATGTCTCTTCCGGC
>CAIGQZ010032813.1:22154885-22194815 GCA_903798205.1 Danio tinwini | reverse complement strand
GAGCACAGCAACCAATCAAAACAGAGGTCTTTATACATGCATACCTTGAAAGCCGACAAAAAATAGTGAATGCTTGGGTTTCCCTCCAATAATTCCTATGCAGCATTTTAACTTGAGAATGTTCTGGAAAAGAAGAGATTCTTCATTTAAGACAAATGTCAATAAAATGCCTTTTATTTATGCAAACAAAAATTAAACATTTATTTATTATACTCGATAAAAAGTTACATTCCTATTCAACACAAAAAAAAAATGAATGTATTCAAAATATGGTTAAAAATACATTTATTTTAGGCCCATTAAACAGGTAACATTTAAGTACAATACAATTATATTATTCTGATTTAATTCTATTTCAACATTAACGTTAGTAAAAAAAAAAAAGCATAAGTAAATCAAAGTAATATCAAATTTATTTGCTCATCAAATGTAGCTACACTGAATGCCAATATTTGTAATTCAAGAAATTAACATAAAGCTACATTTCTTTGCAATACTAAACCACATAAATATTAATAATTCATGAATAAAAATGAAGTGAAATAAATGTAATTTTTTCACAATTATTTTGTAATTAAGTATAATATTTAAGTACATTTTAAACATAGCAATATATTATTTTAATGTAAATACATAATAATTACTTTAATGTAAAAAAAACATACATAAATAATTTGCAAACAACCTAACTAAAATTAATTTAACTGAAGACAAATGTCAATGTAAAGTTTATTTACTCACATGACAAAAAAGGTTAGTAAAGTATTTTAGTAATACTAAACTACATTGTCAAAACAAGTACATGAAATAAAAATCTATTTATGCCAAAAGTGGTTTATTTGTATTTATGCCATGAACAGTAGATGTACCTTGACACACTCAATGTATGAAGGGTTTAGTGACTCTCCACCAAGTCGTACTGGCACTAGAATGATGACTGATTTCCACCCCGCGCCGCTGGACTCACATAAACTCATGACATCTTCTTTATATACTGCAGCAAAAGCAGAACTTCATTCACACACATGCACAGAGCACAGTTTCACTTTCACTTTTATACTTAGGTTTTTTTAACTCATCATCCAGCATAAACATTACGACAAAATTTAGTATCACCATTGCATTTAACAGCACTATAAGAATTTAATTTCAGGATTTCCTGTTTTCAATCTGATCATATGATGAAGAATCCACAGACTGAACGCAGACTCACCAGTGCAGTCCTGCGCCACATACACAGCAAGATCCTCAAACTCAGCAGCTCGTGCTACGGCTTTTCTGAAAGAAGAAGAAGAAGAAAAATATCAAAGACACCATGAAATCACCAGTTCAACTCAAGTTCAGTGCTTGTATTGAGGGAAATAGACTGAGATGAATGACAGGAGTGTATCGTATTTATTTGCAATTAATTCCAATTATTTTTCTCACCTCAGCATGTGTGCCACTACAGACGGGCCGTACCAGTCTCCTGCCCTCTTCCCAGACTCCTTTCCCAGCTCTACCAGTTGGTGGACGCTAAAAGGTGCAGAGGGGTGATCCCCAAAACAGGACACCACCTTCCGGTGCAGAGCGTCCACCTGCGGGTCAAGACTGGCTGAAGGACATCTTGCCGGCATCCGTCTGTGGGCCTCAGGGACGCCAGAACTGGGGTTTATCTGAGGAATAGAGCTGCTCCAAGAGGAACTGAAGGATGGCAGAGACATCCCAGCTGGACGAGAAGGAGAACGAGGCTTCAGCACCTCAAAATCCACATCTGTAAGCGCATGACAGTCTGACCACCTCCAGTCTGAGACACAGAGAAGATGAAGAAAAACACATGAAAGAGGCTATGAAAGAGAAGCGTACAATATGTGGTCAATAATACTTAAATTGTGGGGAAAATATTAAATTATATAGAAACTTACATAGAAAATTATACAAATTTCAACACATTTCTAAACATAATAGTTTTAATAACTAACTAGTTTTTTTTACTAATTTCTAATAACTGATTTCTTTTATCTTTGCCATGATGACAGCACATAATATTTTACTAGATATTTTTCAAGATACTAGTAAGTTAGGGTAATTAGGCAAGTCACTGTATAACGAAGGCTTGTTCTGTAGAAAATCGAAAAAGAAATATTGCTTAAGGGGAATAATAATGTTGTTGGTTGTAAATGTTTTTTTTTATTTTTTTTATTAAAACTGCTTTTATTCTAGCCGAAAAAAAGACTTTCTTCAGAAGAAAAAGTATTATAGAAAATACTGTGAAAAATTCCCTCCTCTGTCAAACATCATTTGGGAAACATTAAAAAAAACAAAAAAAAGACAGGAGGGCTTATAACGGTGACTTCAATTGTAAATCTGGAAAATATATTTAAATTATTTTATAAGAGCACTACTTCAAATAAATTCTGCTTTTCTAAATGCATCAACGAATTCTGGAGAGAAAACAAAACGCATCACGCTCTCCACATTGATAAAAATATTAAATACTTTTGAGCAGCAAATCAGCTTATTAGAATGAATTCTGATGGATCATGTGACACTCAAGGCTGGCATAATGATGAAAATGCAGTTTTTCACCACAGTAATGAATTACATTAATAACAGATTGGGCCCTATCATACACCAGGCGCAACAACAATTGTTGTTTGCTAGTTTCAGCTCGACACAAGTGTCGTTTTGACGTTTTTCACCACGCTGTTTAAATAGCAAATGCATTTGTGCTCATATGTGCGCCCATAGGCATTCTGGTCTAAAAAAGGAGATGTGTTAAGGCGCATTGCTGGTGCGTTGCTATTTTGAGGAACTAAAACTGCTCAATAGACCAGGTAGGAGGAGGTCTAAAGTCCAGCACAGAGCGCGTTAGTTATGCGTCTCGCTTAAACATTGCTTAACACACACAGGATGCACAGCAATACGCAAATATCTTTACAAATGAAAAAGAATTAAAGGATTAAAATATTACAAAAATGATTATTTTCTACATAAATATAAAAACCACTGCTTATATGCCCTTTTCATCCCGGGGGGCTTTTTCAGTTTAATCATGACAATTTGCTTTTGTATAATGTTATTATTAGTAGTAGTATTATTTATTATATGCATATTTATATTTGTTTTATTAAAAAAAAGCTTAGATTTGCCCACCTGTCAGGTTTTAGACAATATGGGGCACAGCATGTGTATTTGGATATAACTCAGTTTTTTGACCACACTTCGTTATTACTGTTCATTTATTCATTTGCTGGAAATTAGAACTGAATTTAGAAATAGTTTTGAAACGAATCTTTGCGCTTAACAAAGCATAATTAATTATGTAGGCTAATGGACGTCTGTGCGTACAACACGTTTCCTTATCCACAAAAGAAAGTGAAAGTAAAGTATAAGAAGGCTCATTCTCGCGCTGCAGATGGTCTGTTTAACTGTTTTCTCGCTAGTTAAGCGCTCAGTTATTCCACTTATAAAGTCCACCATGTAAATAGCAAATGAGATATGGCACGACGCAACTGACTCTTAAAGGGAATGGAAGACGAGACTCTGATTGTTTTTTTTCTCAAAACACACCCATAACTCATTAGGAGAATAAGCTCAACCCAGTTAGACCATGCGCCACGGTACAAAGTGGATGTTTCCGTCCTTAAAATAGCAAAAGTGGATTCTGACACGCCTTTAATGCTTTTGTGACCAGCGCTTTGGACTATGCGCCTAGATTGGTAAAATAGGGCCCATTATATTAGAAAACAGATATTTTAAATTGCATTAATATTTCACAATTTTACAGCTTCCGTTGCAGTTTTGATTTAATAAATGCAGTTTTGGTGAACGTAAGTGAAGAGTACATTAAAAAAATCTAATTAACCCTCAGTTACTTTGAATAGTAGTTGTGAATGTAAATTAAAGACATTTTGGTGCCTGCATCAGATTACATTTACTAAAGTGGTTTTATATGCGTGAAAGAATATTGAATGCAATGTTTCAGATCACTTTTGTAAAATAAAATTAAGGTCAAAATAAATTAATTAAAGGTCAAATTATTTTTATATTTATATTCTGATTTGTGCTTCTTAACCCCTTCACGCAAACAATCATACCCATGTGATTAGCCTTGGCTGGTCACTGAAGCATACGATCAAACCGGTGTGATTAAAACACTCAGAGCGCACGCTAGAGGGGGGACGTTACGACAATTCTAAGGGATAAACTTGATGTGTCCTCATGGGAAACTTACGAATGGATTCTCAGTAATGATCACAATAAAAAACCCTCACACAGAAGGCTCAGCTACAGTATTTAAACTCATGCATGAAACAGTTAAAAGAATATTTGGTCAAACAAAATTGTATTATATTTTAATTCACGAAAACTAACTGCTAGCTTTAAAACTCATCAAATAAATGTTTCAAATAAATATTTTTCTAAATAACCCAGACAAGATACTTTAGTTTATTAAAGAACATTTATTTATTATGGATATCTTGTGTCATTTTTACTTTACTTTTTTATTATTATTATTATTCAATTTTACTTTAAAATCAATTTAAATACAATATTATTTTTATTATTACTCATTCACTCATTTTCCTTCAGCTTAGTCCCTTATTTTTAGGGGTCACCCCAGCGGAAAGAACCGCCAACTACTCTGGCATATGTTTTATGCAGCGGATGCCCTTCCAGCCACAACCCGGTATTGGTAAACACCCATTCACTCTTTCATTTACACACTATGGCCAATTTTTTTATTCAATTCACTTATTATTATTAGAGCCAGTAGAAGACGTCTATGGGCAGTGGAAGTGTATTTGAGACCTGTAGGCATGAGGTGCAGCAGGAGCCCCTGCGCCAGCATCATCTGTCCGCTGCGCAACATGCAGCCCCAGCCGCAGTCTGTGGTCAAACTCGACCCCTCCAGCTGAGGAAACTCCCGTCTGTAGGTCAGCCACACACATGACACAAACGCCTGCCGGAAACGCTCCACCTCATCTGAGAATGAGACGCCAAAAGCAATAAAATTTTTACTAAAGTGTGCATTAAAGGGAACCTATAATGTCAAAATGCTACATTATGAATAGTGAATATTTGAAGATGCCAAACCTTTGGAAAATACAAGACCTTTACATAATCAAACAAATATTAACATCTTACTTAAACCCATATTTAATAAATCCAGTTGACTCATCCTCTCAGGCAGATCACATGCCTCACCTTCACTATTGAACAGAAACGACTGCCCCAGCAGGATCAGAGGAGAGCTCTTGTTGAAGGAAGTTTTAGATTTAACGGTCCAGCCTGGGAAAATAAAGACAGGAACTTACTAACGCGATCATTTTTAAACATGTGCTTCAACATATGATTTCAAAAATAGCCCAGGAGGAAAAAGGAACCAAATAATTGTGTCAGTCATAAAAAACAAACAATCCCAATTAGGGCTGGGTGATAATCTCATATCAAGATATAATACTATTTCTGTAAATTTAATAAATTAGTAGTTTTTATATAGTAACCACAATTTTAGTTTTTTACATTTTAAAGTGTTTATGTAGAAATCTACTCATTCATATGTGATTATTTCATTAAATTGGCAGACAAACCAAGTTGTCGTTAAATAATAACCCTAAATTTGTATAAAGACACATTTTTTTTTAAAAAGTACAGCATGTAATTTGCATCACTAGAGGGCATGTGTTCAAAACAAACAAAGGCCTATTCTAACAGTCATTTTCACTTTATTTAGACTTTCAGGGTTCAAAAGTAAGAGCAAAAATGTTAATAAATCCAAAACACTTTTCAAAAACTAATTTAAAGGTCCAACATTAAAGGGCACCTATGGTAAAAAATCTACTTTTCAAGCTGTTTGGACAGACATATGTGTAGGTATAGTGTATATGCCGTCATATTGGGGTGTTATAAAACACTCCCAGCCCGTTTTTTTTTTAACAACATAAAAAAAGTGGACCAATTGGATCGGTTTTGAGACCGACCGCAACTTGACATAGGAGTTTGCCCCCCCCCCCCCCCCCCCACTCTCCCCGAATTGATTGACAGCTGCGTATTAACATGTCTCCGTAGTAATGTGTATAATCCTATCAACAAGACAGGACGTGCGCAAAGCAACCGAGAATAAAAGTCTGTTCAGTTTGCTAGGATCATCAATCATCATCAAATGTGATCAAGAGTGAGTTTTACAAGTTTAAAATGTTTTAAAACAGCGCATGTGTGTAATGAATTACAGCGATTTACTTCAGCTTTACTTCATCAACACAGCCGCATGTCAGAACAATTATAAAAGAAGACGCTTTAATCCTGGTTTGTTGACGTTAAATCAGGTATATTTTGTACATTAACATAACAGATATCCATACAGCAGTGGATATTAACTTGTATCCTGTCACATTTGCGTGCAATAAGAGTGCAAAGCTAAACGCGCGCGCTGTCTGTGTGTGTGAGTGTATCTGTGTGTGCGTGAACTTTGTAACGACATTGTGTGTGACTCATCGTTGCAACAAATGCATCAAATACTCATTGGTAAAGTTTTTACTGTAGTATTTCTCACAAACGTTATGTGAGATCTTATCCCTTCATCTCTGTCTGTTGTCTGACGCAGCCGAGGGAGGAGATTAAGGCACGCTGACATGCACGTGGAAACGTTGGGCGTGAAGGACTAGCCTTAAAGGCACAGTACACAAAAACAGCTACCTGATGCTAAGTGCTACAAAATAGAAACTAATGACAGCTATAATAAAAAATCTGATGGATGTTTTGAGATAAAACATTACAGACACATTCTGGAGACACAAAAGACTTATATTAAATCTGGAAAAAGGGGTAACCTAGGTGCACTTTAAAATAAAATAAAAAAGCGTTAAATAAAATGCAAAATGTAAACCTTGTACTTTCAATATTGCAACTTCCTCACGATGCTGTCATTCATGTTTCGGTCTGCATCCCCGTAATGGTGTGCAATATTGTGCTTTTTTAAATTATGAAAAAGTATTACTGTAAGGCGACACGGTGGCGCAGCGGGTAGCACTGTCGCTTCAAAGCCAAAAGGTCGCTGGTTCGAGCCACAGCTAGGTCAGTTGGCATTTTTGTGTGGAGTTTGCATGTTCTCCCCATGTGAGTGTGGGTTTCCTCTGGGTGCTCCGGTTTCCCCCACAGTCCAAAGACATGCGCTATTGGTTAATTGGGTAAGCTAAATTGTCCATAGTGTATGTGTTTATGTTTAGATTATGTGTTAGCACTATGTGTTATGTGTTAGCATTGGGATAAGAACCCACCTCATAAAAACCAGATGTTATCAACCAAACACCAATATGGTGCGGCTAAATATCAGCATCGATGTAAAATGGCCCTTGGAGTAAGTAAGTATTACTGTAAACGTATTTTATGACGCCACGATAAAAACAACAGAGCATAATATAAAACAATAGATTTTTTATCAAGTTCATATGATATATACTGTTATATTGCACAGCCCAAACACATGCATGACTGCTGACCATATTTGACGTTGTTCCAGGCTGACATGAACTTGGCTTTGAGGCGATCCACTTCGTCTGGCTCTCCAGAACCTTCTCTGATGCCGTCGGGAACCGCCCCATGGCCCATGTGGCGTTTGGACGGAGCTGAAGCCTTGTCCTCATGAGCTCCACCACCCACTGTATACTGAACAGCACTGGGAGACACAGAGTTCATGATTCAGGCTGGAGACGCAGCATTACAGACAAACTTCAGCCTAAAAAACAGACACAGAAAGAGAAGACATGAGAGAAACGGTTTCTTATTTCTCTTTTAAATTAAATTGAATTGAACTTAAGTTTATTTGTATAGTGCTTTTTACAATAATTATTGTTTCAAGGCAGCTTTATGTGTTTTTGATATAAATGGAATCAAAAGCTCTCTGAACTTTCAAAACTGCTTTGGTATGACCCGCCTTCTGAGCAACATGATTGGTCAGTTTTGAGAGTTGTCATTTGATTATTGGATGATGTATATGTACGAGGGGTTAAAGTACAAATTAAGTCATAACTAACAGATTTTGTTAGCCCCAACAATTAGAACATTAAATGCAGCATATACGTATAGATGTTTAAGCAATTTACCTAACATCCCTGGAAATGACTGCAGAACATGAATGAACAAATCAAATATTTTACCACAGTAAAGCCACAGTACTTTCTGTACAAGCACCCATCATTCACGCAGCATTAGTCCTGATGTAATATCACAATAGACACCATTCAGACAAAAAAAAAACATTCCACCTGTGCGTTACGCAGACAAACACGCTGCGGCCGTCACATGACACCTGACTGAGGACAGGTGTGGTGACTGAGTTCAAGCTCACTACAGAGGGAACCTTAACACTTCTCTTTTCCTTGTTTTCTCAAGGAAGTTCACACTTACGGACTAATGAGAGGAAATGAGGCGACCATCTCAGAACAAAAGACAACGTCATTACACAATAATGCAAATTCTGGAAATTTTCCGCTTCATTCTAGTACACTAGACTGCTTAGGGAAAGTGGATACATGTGAGTTTTACACCATGTGATCACTGACTGCTCAGCAGAAAAACTCAACACCCTGATCGTCACAATGGCCTCATTCTGAACTGCATAATATAATAATACAGTATGTATCCTGTGCAAAGTACACTGTAAAAAAATTATTATGTTTTTTTATTTACAAATAATCTCGGCTTAAATTATATTAAACTGACTTAATCTGTGTTTTTTTTTCAAATCAAATTATGGTTCAAACATGAATTTTAAGATATTTTTCTCACAATGTATATAAACTTTGTGTACACTGAATACATGTTACTTATAATATTTGATCAAATGTTTAGTATGCAATAGATTCCCACTATGCAATGCATGTGTGTCCTGAATAACTATGAATATCAAACGTCTTTGGATGTTGAATGGGTATTTATTGTAGGAACACCCAAAAATATATTGCAATAGCCAAAAATTGATTTAGCTAAAATCATGCCAAAAAAAAAGAATTATAATCAGTTGCTCCATGAAGATATATTTAGTAAATTTCCTTTCATAAATGTATATAAAAACATAATTTTTGATTACTAATATGCATCGATGAGAACTTCTTTTGGACAAAGGCAATTTATATTACATTACATAACATTTAGCCTCATATTTCAGATTTTTACATATTTGGCCAAATGTTGTCATATCCTTACAAACCACCTATCAATTGAAAGCTTATTTATTAGGCTTTTCAGATCAGGTGTAAATGACTTTTTCCAAAAAAAAAAAAAAAAAAAAAAAAAGACCCTTTATGTGCTTGTTTTGTGGTCCAGAGACACATACAGTGCACAGCATATATGAGTACACCCCTCAGACATCAGTCTTTTAAAGCTATACATTATTATATTTGTGTATATACATTAGATTAATCAGTACTGAAGCCAAACCTGGAGCTTATCTAATAAAATAACTTACAATAATGGTCCAAAAACCTAGTACAGACAAATTTATATCTAAAAAAAAAAAAAAGAGAGAAAATGTAGTTGAAGTTTTGTAGGGTTTTTTTTGTGCAATATTTGCTTGAATTTAATTGTATTATATTTCAATTTCTGAATATAGTTGGTGACTTAAATATTATTTTATTAAAAATATCTGTTTAATAAATCTGTTTTGTTTAAATGCACCAAAATACATAGCCTATGTTCACTGTGAAATATTCATTTTTTTTAAATGGGGTGTACTCATATATGCTTAGCACTGTACAATAAATTTGACACTTTTTTGTTATTATTTACAGGTTTTCAACTGAACTCTACTACATGAAATTAGCAAACAATTTACCAGGTGTCAATCATTTAGCATGCTAACATTTAAAAACGTGTGCATTCTGTTTCACATACATACCAACATTTAACATGTAGCCTATACTATGATCAGCGTTAGGTAAAAACATAACATATTACATTCACAATCTTAAGCTTATCTTAATCTTTAAAAAAAGATCAATTAATGACTAATGAAGAAATTGAATATTTAACTAGAGAAACACGATTATGCTTTGTTTAAATGAAGTAACCTAAGTTACTAGCAAAATTATTACTGTATTAAATACAATGTTGGGTAAAAATGTAATATATTACAATCTTAAATCTTAATCTTTAAAAAAGGCAAAAATAAAAGCACATGACATTAGTCATAAGTAGGCCCAAACGGAATCTGCGCGCGCAGAATTCCGCAGATTTTCCGCAGATTTTTAGCCTATCATTAATTCTGTTTATTTACTTACAGTTAACTATTTACTGTTAATCTAATTGGATTTGCATTTTAAACATTAAATAAACGTTTAAAAGATATTATTTTTTTATTTCACATTTTAAGGTTTTAGTTATGATACTCCTAAAATAATTCCGCAGATTTTTACCAAAATTCTTCGCAGAAATAGCAAAAAACGTCCGCAGATTCCGTCTGGCCCTAGTCATAAGTTACACGGCACTTTGACAATAATAATACGAATGCATGTGCTTTGTTATGTTTTGCATTATTTAAAGATTAAGACAGGCTTAATATTGTAATATGTTATATTTTTTTACCCAACATTGTCTTTAATACAGTAATAATAACGCCAGTAACTTAGGCTACTTAATTTTACACAAAGCCTAAGAAGAATCATGTTTCTCTAGTTAAATATTCAATTCCTTAATTAGAAATGTCATTAATTCATTGAAACTGAGTACCTGCCTAAATGCAGCTTTTACAGGCTAAAATTAATTGAGAATTCAATGGAGACAGCCTGATAAATTGATGGGTTTTGGGGAAAATGTTTTAAAACTATAGATATTTAGACGTGTATCTGGTACTCTTTAAAATCGATTCAAACCTAATATACATTTAACGCGTTATGTTCACGTCAAACCAGGCATGCGAATACAAATCTAACTTAACCTCAATACGTGAAAGTACTCGCTGTTATTTTTGGGTTTATTCAAAGATTAGGACAGGCTTAAGATTGTAAAATATTACACTTTTTACCCAACATTGTAACGTTACACAATACAGTAAGAATCACGCCAGTAACTTAGCTAGGCTACTTAATTTTACACAAAGCCTAAGAAGAAAATATTGTTTAATACAACACTAAAGGAGAATTTTAGAAGGATAATAGAGATTATTTATAACGACATACTATTTTTCAAGTAAAGTTGGATTTATATTCGCACATTCAGACTTTCTCCTTGATAATATAATTTCTGAAAGCGAATTATTTGCAAATTATGATTAGTTAAATCATATTATCAGCCTATGACTATCAAAGTACTTTGTTCACAGTCAATTAAAGAGTGCTAATGTAATTTGAAGTCATTCTTACAAGTGATTTCAGACCTACTATTCAAAGTAGCATGGTAAACAATATAGAGACTGTGTCATAAGTTGTTACTGAATGAATGTACTAATATAAAACAAACTTTACCTCAATCTTGCACCTATTAACAGACAGTCTCTATTGTTTACCATGCTATATTGACTATTCGGTCTTAAATCGCTTGTAAGTATGACATCAATACACGTTAGCTCCATTTAATAGACTCTTAACAATGTTGTACTTTAATAGTCATTGGCTGATAACATGATTTCACTATTTAGTATCTGTAAACAATACTTTTCTATATTAAAAAGGTCTGAATGTGTGAATATAAAACCAACTATAACCCAATGAAGAAAATCATGTTTCTTTAGTTAAATATTCAATTCCTTCATTAGAAATAAGTCATTCATTTATTGAAAGCAGTAATGCAGTCCCAATACAGCTTTAACAGACTAAAATTAATTGAGAATTCATTGGAGAATGAATAATGCGTTTTAAGGAGAAATGCCAGATACTTAGACGTGTATCTAGTCCTCTTTAAAAGTGATTTTAAGCATATATACTAACCATTTCAAGCGCTATTTTCACGTCAGACCAGGCATGTCTGATGATCCGGATATTTTCCTCCTTTTCCTCTGAATCTCCAGTATCGCTGTCCGACCGCAAGGACAAGCGTTGTTTCAGATCGAACTCATGCCTCTTCAAGCCCCGTCATGTCGGTGATTATCGACTAAATCTGCAGTCATGAGTTTCTGCTTCTTTGCTATCTTTCCCGGCTGTCGAAAAAATGGAGTTCGGACGAATAGTGTTCAAAACGACGAGCGATTAAACCCGTGTGCTGCTACTTCCTGTTGTCATGAAGACACACTCCCTCGACCCGCCCTACCACGCGACGTGATTGGTCAGGCTCGCCGGCTGCCGTTTGATGATTGGACGATGTAGAAGTACGAGAGGTTGAACGTTTAATAAATCATTTAATTTTAAAACCCATTACGTGCATGATTTTCTATGAAATTAAGATATATCTATAGTTTATAATATTTTTTTTTGCTATGAAAAAAACGGATATCATAGATAGTAAAGAAATATGATGTGTCAGTCTAAATGTATATACACTCACCGGCCACTTTATTAGGTACACCTGTCCAGCTGAAACTGCTGATCTACTGGGATTTTCACACACAACCATCTCTAGGGTTTACAGAGAATGGTGCACAAGAGAAAATATCAAGTGAGCGGCAGTTCTGTGGGCGCAAATGCCTTGTTGATGTCAGAGGTCAGAGGAGAATGGCCAGACTGTTTCCAGCTGATAGACAGGCAACAGTAACTCAAATAACCACTCGTTACAACCGAGGTATGCAGAAGAGCATCTCTGAATGCACTACATATCGACCCTTGAGGAGGATGGGCTACAGCAGCAGAAGACCACACCGGGTCAGCTCAGAACAGGAAACTGAGGCTACAATTCGCACAGGCTCACCAAAATTGGACAATGGAAGATTGGAAGAATGTTGCCTGGTCTGATGAGTCTCGATTTCTGCTGCGACATTCGGATGGTAGGGTCAGAATTTGGCATCAACAACATGAAAGCATGGATCCATCCTGCCTTGTATCAACAGTTCAAGCTGGTGGTGGTGGTATAATGGTGTGGGGGATATTTCCGTGACACACTTTGGGTCCATTAGTACCAATTGAGCATTGTGTCAACGCCACAGCCTACCTGAGTATTGTTGCTGACCATGTCCATCCCTTTATAACCGCAGTGTACCCATCTTCTGATGGATACTTCCAGCAGGATAACGCCCCATGTCATAAAGCACAAATCATCTCAGACTGGTTTCTTGAACATGACAATGAGTTCACTGTACTCAAATGTCCTCCACGATCACCAGATCTCAATCCAATAGAGCACCTTTGGGATGTGGTTGAAAGGGAGACATGCATCATGGATGTACAGCCGACAAATCTGCAGCAACTGCGTGATGCTATCATGTCAATATGGACCAAAATCTCTGAGGATCATTTCCAGTATCTTGTTGAATCTCTGCCATGAAGGATTAAGACAGTTCTAAAGGCAAAAGGGGGTCCAACCTGGTACTAGTAAGGTGTACCTAATAAAGTGGCCAGTGAGTGTATAATGCTAAGTAATATTATATATCATTATGTATCATTTTGTAACATTTTGTTTATCCCCCATTTTATCACAATATTCATTTGAAACATCATGATGTCTACACTTAATATGCTTAATATTCTGTATTTTATTTTTACATATTGACACTAAAATAGGATTTCTCGGCTTACCTTCAAAATCTGGTTTGTGAAAAAAAAGAAGAAAATAATTCCTTTCAGACATTGCAAATGAATTGGTTATGGCAGTGCTGGTGTGTATTGTTTTTATTTGATTAGTCAAATCCTGCGTTCATGTCCATATTTGTCAATGCAAATTTTCCTAAATGTTAAAAATAAACATGCTTTTACTAGTTATGTCATCGGCCTACAGTACTTTTGTTGTACAGTGCAAGAATACATATGCATTGCTTCAAATTGTCAGGCATTCAAAACTATATTTACTTAGCTAAGAGTCAAGCTAGAGCTTTGTTTACTGTTGAGTGCTAATAATCATTATTTTGAATGTTTACACATTTGATAACTACAGTATCCAGCTAGTATTTTTAAAGGTCACTTTAAGTACTGTTAATAATCTGTAGCTCATACTGTGATAAAGGAGGTCAAAAGCTCTGTGAGCAAAGGTCTGCAACTACTGTTGACAAAAATAAATCAATAAATAAAAATCAATAAATAAATAAAGTTATAAAGACTTAGCAAAACAAAAAACTCAAGCAATCTCTGACATCGGGCGACACGGTGGTGCAGTGGGAAGCACGATCGCCTCACAGCAAGAAGGTCGCTGGTTCGAGCCTCAGCTAGGTCAGTTGGCATTTCTGTGTGGAGTTTGCATGTTCTCCCCGTGTTCGCGTGGGTTTTCTCCGGGTGCTCCGGTTTCCCCCACAGTTCAAAGACATGCAGTACAGGTGAAAGGCTAAATTGTCTATAGTGTATGCGTGTGAATGAGTGTGTGTGGATGTTTCCCAGTGATGGGTTGCAGCTCGAAGGGCATCTGCTGTGTAAAACATGTGCTGCAGGGGTCATCAACTATATTTGTCAGAGGGCCAGAGTTTTACTAGACAGTCTCCTTGGGGGCCGGACCCCCAAGAAGAAAATTAAATAAAAAAACATTATGTTTAATGTTTATAATTTTTCAATTTCATTACAAAACTGAAGGCATTTCATTCAGGCTCCCATCACCTATACCACAGTCAACCACTAGGAGTGATAGATATTTTGCCTCAACTCAATTAGGCTAAGTCAACAAGGGGAAATTCAGCCATTGATTAAGCACTGTGAGTAGCCCGTTTCAGCATTGTGTTTTTGACACTTAACGTTTCATTTGATGTGCGAACATTATTCGTGACCTGTTTTGTTCTGGTACCAGGTTATTTATTTACCATGCTATTTTAAGTTGTGCCAGATTGTTTTTCCTCCTTTTTTTAGTCCTGAGGCAGACATCCCAAGTCTCCCGGAAATTCCGTGAGTCTCCTGCAAATGCACAGAGACTCCCGGATGCCCGCAAACGAATGATAATCTCCCGGAAATCGCGCGTCTCCCTCTCGCTCCTCAAATACGTTGTGCACCTCACTCCACCGCATCCCTCCTTGCTCTTCATCACACACACCTCGAGTGCACTCCGCCTACACCCCACCCGGTCTTTACTTGTTTGAAACCAGTTTGAAACAATAAATGCTTAACGCCGCATGGTCTGTCTGAGTCTGTCCTCATTTCGAAGTGTAGCCTAAATATAGTCATAAATGGTGGTTATTCTGACAGAGCCACTGTTTTCTTTTTGATCCACACAATTTTGCAATCCAGTCGTGCCAGTTGAAGATCAGTGATGTACTGGATAAATTGGCGGTTCATTCCGCTGTGGCGACCCTGGATTAATAAAGTGACTAAGCTGAAAAGAAAATGAATGAATAAATCTCTGAAATCGCCATTGTAATGATATAGGTTTAAAATCTTGTAATGGTAAATTTAAAGGTTCCATGAATTGAAAATTGACCGTGGGGGAGGGGGAGTGTTAATGTGTCAGTCTTGAGGTCCTCTATAAGCAAATGTGTGCCAAAATATCAAAATGTGCATAAATAAGATTTTTTTTATTATTATTAAACTTATTTTAAAACTTTTTTATTAATAAACTAACTTCCACGAATGTAAATCAGCGGTTTTTATGACATCACACTGCGCTTCAGATTCTCATCAGACTTTTTGACCAATCAAAGCTCTCTAGAATCTATGCTCTAAAAAATCTGTGTTGTTTTAACCTATCACTGGGTCAATTATGAACAAACACATTCATTCATTCATTTTCCTTCGACTTAGTCCCTTATTTATCAGGGATTGCCACAGCGGAATGAACCGGCAACTATTGCAGCATATGTTTTACGCAGCGGATGCCCTTCCAGCTGTAACCTAGTACTAGGAAACACCCATACACTCTCTCATTCACACACACACTCATACACCGGCCAATTTAATTCATCCAATTCATCTATGTCTTTGAACTGTGGTGAAACCCACGCCAACACAGGGAGAACATGCAAACTCCACACAGAAACGCCAACTGACCCAGCCAGGACTCGAACTAGCGACCTTCTTGCTGTGAGGCGACAGTGCTAACCACTGAGCCACCGTGCCACCCCAATATCAAAATTTGCATTTATAAAACTTTTAAACTTATTAACTTCCGCCAATGTGAATCAGCGATTTTTATGACATCACACTGCGTTTCAGATTCTCATCTGATTTTTTGACCAATCAAATGCTCTCTAGATCTATCTATGCTCTAAAAAATTTTTTATCAGTTCGATAAAATTGTTTTTCAGTTCGATTCAGAGCTTGGACCCAGAAGCCACTTCCCGTGACATCACACTTAACAAGAGGATAGACAACCAACTATAATGGAATATTGAGGAGGAGGAGGGGCTTTTTGTGCATCATTCACTCATAGCAAACTAACAGCAAGAGGGGCGTGGCTGAAAATATTGTGGCTGAAGCATCGAACTAACATCAACAGAGAATGACTGACACTCCAAACGCAGAAGTAAATGATCAGGCTTTGATAGAAGATTACCAAAACAAATAGTTCTTTCAGCAGATTTACTTAATTGACAGATTAATAACAATGCACGCTAGCAAAATAGCGTACATTTAGATTTCACATGGACCCAAACGTTGTGTTCATCCATATTTGACAACGATGGGTTCTCGAAAGCAGACAAAAGAGTAATTGTAATTGTATACAATATCTCTTTATTAATTGATTACACACACTGCACCTCAGTTCATGGATCGATTGACATTTGCAGCAAGTAAAAGTGATGTACAGAACCAAATAAATAGAATAAATAACAGATTAAATCTGACACAAGCTGTCTAAAATGCCACATAATAAATGATACAAGACCGAGATACTCTTCATTTCTCCTATATTTAAAACATTCACATTCGAACAGAATATCTTCATGTATTTATTTACCTCTATGTACAGTAGTATTGTACAGGGCAGTTCAATAAAACAACCAAGAACGTATTATTAAAAAAAAAATCAAACAATTACTGACATGAAATAAAGTGCATTCTCAGAAGATCACATTTAGTAGGAAATTATGCAAAAATAAAAATATGGCCACACAAACACTAATGCATACTCTCTGATACATGAGTGGGCAATGTACTTATAATATTACTGAATGCTTTTCGGTTCAGTGGTGAATCTATTTTGCGCTGTAAATTCAGAACCGAATAAGACACAGGGTTTACAGTACAGATTAAATGAAAACATTTAGTTGTTTCCTCTCATATTCATTCAACAATAACAGTCACATAAGGTGGAAACATTCAGGCCAGTGAAGTGTTCAGTCATCTTTAACCACAACTGAGAATTCATGCAGAGCGAAACAAAATAGCCCAACAATCAAACGTAAATATTTTTCGGATCGTTACAAAACATAACATTAGATATATCAACATATTTAAAATCTTTACATCATCCCACATGAAAAAAACACTATAGTCATTTGAAGTAAATACAAGTGTTTATGGACTATACGTACTTGAGTACTTGAATCTGTTGTGGTGATTTGTTTAGTTGGTAACACAACAACGAGGATTTACACATCAGTTCCTTTAGTTACCACAGTATTGCTGCTGTAGCATTCATTAATAAAATGATGTATATACGACACACAGTCACACTTTACCATAGTATAATTCAAAAACACTATAATAATTACTGCAAATGACTATATGTGAGATATATTTGTGCATATGTCTTGTCGCGTTTCCATTTCACCAATACATCCAAATAACTCTCTGATAAACCTCTTGAGTTTCTATATAATACAATAAATAAACCTGTGGTGCTTTTATTAGATATATATATAGCAACCTTCGCTAACACTGAAACCAGATATGAAAGAGCAAAATATGACAGCCGCTCGAGAGAGAAACAGTGTCGGAATACGTTTACGGAGGGATTATTAAAAAGGCATTATCATGCTACAGTAAATCAATACCTCTGTACGGTACTATGAAATACAAATACATAAAGCACTCTTGGTCTCGTCACTGCAACTCCTAATACTACTGCCCAGCACATGTAAATATAATGTGTATAGTGAGTGTTCCTGTTAGCCAGGAGATGGCGGTACCACTCTATCTATTTCTGCCATACCACTAATCATCCTCATACACTGCAAAAAATGATTGCTTACTTAAGATTTTTTGTTTTGTTTCTAGTCCAAATATCTAACAATTCTTAAATCAAGAAGCATTTTCTAGATGAGCAAAACATATCGTCTTGTTTTCAGAAATAATATGCCAACATTAAGTGAGTTTTTCCTTTAAACAAGCCAAATAATCTGCCAATGGGGTAAGCAAAATAATCTTATGTCAAAAGGAAAAACAAGATTATTTTGCTTACCCCATTGGCAGATTATTTGGCTTGTTTGCTGCAGCCAGGATTCTGATCAGAAGTAGGAAATCAGAGCACATCACACCTGTCCTCAGGTCTTTACACTGGCTCCCAGTTACATTCAGAATATATTTTAAGGTATTATTACTTGTCTATAAATCACTAAATGGCTTAGGACCTCAATACATTACAGATATGCTCACTGAATACAAGCCTAATAGAGCACTCAGACCTTTAGGATCATATAAACTAGAAATTCCAAGAGTTCAGTCAAAGCAGGGTGAATCGGCTTTCAGCTACTAACAGCGCCCCTCGCTGCTGGGGTCAGCTCCTAGAAATGATCAGATGTGCTCCAACATTAGGCACATTCAAATCCAGACTGAAAACACATCTGTATAGCTGTGCCTTTATTGAATGAGCACTGTGCTACATCCGACTGTTTGCACTATTGTTCTTTTCTTTTTATTCTTTTATAACCCATTTAACACATTTTTATCTGTTTTTTATCATTCTTATTATTTGCTTTTTTTATCTTCTTATACTTGTCTTTTTATTCTTGTTTATGTAAAGCACTTTGAATTGCCACTGTGTATGAAATGTGCTATATAAATAAACTTGCTTTGCCTTGTTTTAAGGAAAAACTCACTTAATATTGGCTTATTATTTCTGAAAACAAGACATTATGTTTTGCTCGTCTAGAAAATGCTTCTTGATTTAAGAATTTTTTGATATTTGGACTAGAAACAAAACAAAAAATCTGAGTAAGAAATCATTTTTTTTGCAGTGTAGCTGTAGCTCTATGCTAATTTTACACAGCTAATTGTATGAAAATAATAAACCAAAAAATACTGCATATTGATGAAATGATCTGTATTGGGTCAATATGAGATATCCTGTTTTGAGCACCAACATTGGATTAAGCTAAATACAGCGAGTTTAATGTTTAAAATAATTTTTAATACCTCTGCTTAAAAAAACAGCTTGGTTTTAGCTGGTCTACCAGCCTGGTTTTAAGGGGATTTTGGTCATTCCAGGCTGGCTTTCAGCCATTTCCAGCCTGGTCTTAGCTGGTCAGGCTGGGAGATGATGACTAGCCATAACCAGCTTGACCAGCCTAGCCAGGCTGGGAGCCCAGCCAAAATCAGCTATGACCAGCTTAACCAAAACCCCTCTAAAACCAGTATAGTTGACCAGCTAAAACCAGCCAAACAGCTTAGGCTGGTTTAAGCTGTTTTTTTCAGCAGGGACATGTTAAACTTAATGTGTGAAATAATGTTTCATTCAGGGTAACTGATATATTAATATAATGATGAAACATTGTTTTATTTAAATTTTAAAACATTGTTTTAACCCAGTGTTGGGTCAAATATGGAGAAACCCAACAACTGGGTTTAAAAATAAAATTTAAATGTAATTCAAAACATTTACCCCAACATTAGATTTGTCCATATTTGATGTAAACTACTGAATTGAAAATAAAAGAGTAAACAATCTAACTTACAGAATAAAAACTCTATATTGTAAACCCCTTTTCATCTTTGACCTATTTGTTCATGAATATAATATCTAAATATAAGAAATGAGACAAATTTAAATGATAATACTATATAAAATAAAAATGCATAAGATTTAGTTCATTATTATATTATATCATTTCTTTATAGTGATTTGTTATTTTTACCATACATTATCTTTGTCTGCTGTAGTAAAACCATTTTTCACCCTCATAACCATGTCTTAGCGTTTAAATGTTTTCGGAAATAGCAAAATAACAAATGCTCCATCAATCTCATCCCTGCAAACATTTACGTTTTGCATATGCTGACATGAAAAAAAACGCAAGTCTACTTGTAATTTCTGTGCATGTCAGTGAACAACATTCAGATCACAAGGAAATGCCAACAGACGGCAGGCTACACCCCCCACCTCCCCTCTGGGTTGCCATGACAACAGTGACATTTACTGATGCCTGAATAACTATAGAATATATTTACCATAGAATCCACTCGGGAGATCCTACCACCATCATAAATGTGCTGAAGCTACAATCCTTGCAATCAAGATCTGCATAAAGACAAATGTAAAAAAAATGTGTCTAAAATATTTGCATGGATCACTTTAATCCTGAGTTTCTTAACCAATTCCATCATTTTACAGGTTTACAAATTGCATTAGTATTTATTTCAGTGCACTGCTGCATCTGAATGGCTGTGGATGGAGTAAGAATGCTCTTTTTACAGCCAGATGGTGTATTTATGACATCTAGCAGCAAGGGCTAACTGGGTCATGCTAACCAGACAAACCATGTTCTCTTGCTTTAAACACACGGGGGAAAACCATGGCTGAAGAATTATAATTCAGGTACCTAACATGAGACTTGTGTGCAAGTCACAGTAAGGTCAACAATCACTTTCAAGGAGAATTCAGAAACAGAGAGATGCGCTAGTCAAGTCAAGAGCTGTGTTGCAGGCGAATATGGATTAAATCTGCTTTTACAGGAACACTACTATTTCTTTTATAGAAATAATACCCCCATTTTACAAGTCCCATATGTTAAACAGTTGAGTTTTACCATTTTTGAATCCATTTAGCCTATCTTCAGGTCTGGCAGGAGCCCTTTTAGCATAGCTTAGCTTAGCATAGATCATTGAATTGGTTTATACTATTAGTATCCTGCTAAAAAAAATTCCTCTTCTAAATATACTCTCATTCTGGCATAATAATCAAGGAACTTTGCTGCAGTACCATGGCTGCAGCAGGTGCAATGATAATAAACAGCTTGAAAACAGTCCCCAGATAGGTAACTAGTTTAATCACACTGTGTAATATCATAGTGTTCAGAGGGTTAATGATTTCAACATTTGTAAGTCAGTGTGATGAGAGAACTGGTTAAGAGTTAATATTGTAATGAGGATGAATCTATGTAATCAGTCCCCGGCTCGAAGTCCATGTGAAGCACATGTTGCTGCAGACTTTTGTTTCATGAATAGTCTATTGAGTAGAAATATTGAGTCGGAGGCGGGTTTTATTTTTGCACTCCTATCATTGTTCACTCGCAGCAAGCTAATGGTTGGAGAGGCGTGGCTAGGCATAATTGCCCAATCAGAGAAGTACTGCCATTCCACAGCAGAAACAATAGGTCAGATTTTGATTGAAGATTACCAAAACAAACCTTCACATTCATGTTCACTTTAAGACTAAAGCTGCGGTCACAGTGGACTTTTCTCCCCATAGACTTCCATTCATACGCACGTGAATGCGTCAGGCCGTAAACACAGGGTCATGCGTCAAGTTTCGCATTATGCTGCGGTGCAAAGTTTAAGCTTGGTGAACTCTGACCTGCGAAATCGCATTACTTGACTGCGTGAGACCAATCGAGGATCAAAACATGACCTCTCTGAACAGAAATTTAAAACATGGAGCAATCGCTTGCTTTTTTAATGTCTAATCATCTTGTTTAATCCCGCCCCTTTTCGCAGCGCCATATGACAGAATTTCACAAGCTCAAACTCTAGTGTGACTGCAGCTTAACAATCTGCACTAGCAAAACAAACAATGCAAATTTTGACTTTAAGCAGTATGTGTTCACTGATAATGGATTTGCGAACATTAGAATCTCCTGAATTGGGTACAAGTCAAAAAAACAACAACTGACAAAAAGCAAAGCATGTGCTTGATGATGTTCTGTCTATGCCAAAAAATGTGATATGCCGTCTTCTCAGTTTTTGTGTTTTAAGGAAAATATGTGGTTTGTCACCTTAGAAAACGTAGGAACGTTATTTTGGTGTTCACAGTATTCAGCATTGTTTGATATGTTAAAGCACTTCACACTTTATGTTTCGTTTATTTTTACCTGCACAAGCACCAAGAAACATGCATCCATTCACTTTCTCACAAACATCCAACACACGTTGTTATATAATACATATATCACAATTTTCTGATGCAGCTCTGCATGTATAGTAAATAACAGCCTTTAAAATAACCTTGGAGTTGTTGTCTTTTGTTAAGCGTAAAAATGGTTTAATCATTGCTTTCACTGGCTGGAATGTCCCTAAGTGCTTGAAAACACAGAATTCTTCTAAACCCCCAATAAAAGGCAATATATTTTCCACCTAACACAAGATTAAGAGCCATCCTTAGAAGTAATGAGAGTCTTCACCTGTGAAGAGGTGCTTGTAGGACTCAAACTGGCTGCTTTGGAATTTAGTCTACTCTCAGGAGATGACTCAGGCCTACCTGGTGCACAAGCCTGGGTGATATTCAAAGATTTGGTGGTATCTTTGGCCTTAGGCCCCTCCTGAGTTCCAGCCCCTATAGATTTCCCTGTGCTTGTCAAGTGTGTAACCAAACCATACCTTTCTTCGGGATGCTGAGGTTGAGATTTGGACAAATCAGGAGGCACTCCAGTTGGAGAAGGAGTTGGGGATGGGGAGTGTTCTTCTACAACCTCCAAGAGACATTTATCATCCCAATCAAATGATCCTCGGTAGCAGCTAACAGCAGATAGGCCCTTGTCTTGCCTAAGTTTTCCTAAGGCAGAGCACTGTGTCTGGGGTGGGTGAGATGGGACAACCCCTTTGGATGGTGCTAAGGTAGTTCTTACCCTGACATCTGACGTTCTGCTATGTGGATCTAATACTCCTTTTTTGAGACTGTCCCCATCACCGAATCCCTCATTTGCTTTAGTTACCTCTGTGCTTGTTGTTTTCACAGGTGGACTACATGGTATACTCGGCTTGCCTGGAGCTGAAGTCTTCACAACTTCTGATTTCACTTCCTTCTTCCCGTTATCCTTTCCTCCTTCTTTCTCTAATAAGGCTTTGCTGATTAACTCTGATGGCATCAATGAGCATGGGGACTTGGTGGTTCCTAGCGTCTGGCTTTGGTGAATCTTTGTATGACTTCCTTTGTCATCATTTCCCACTTCTCTAATGGAATTTTGATCTATTGGTTTGGTAGAAGGGAAAGACACTGTTGTCAGGGATGATGGAATGGAGGTAACTATACTAGACTTGGACTCTGATGCTATTGGAGATGATTTGGTTAGTGGAGGCTGCCAAGTTTGGGGTTTGGCTAGGCAACATTCTTGTACAGAGGAAGTGTGGCATTGAGATGTTTCCGAATTTGGAGATGTCTTACTCCCAGGTGGAGTAACTGCCCCTGGTTTAGATTCAGTAGACCGACTTAGTTCATTAGCTTTACCAATCCTCTCCCTTTCTCTCCCAGCAAGCAAAGCATCTCTACTCAAAGGTGACTCTTGCCGGCCTAATTTCCTGACTGGCTTCAGCACACCAGTTTCAGGTGGTAATGGGGTCGGCTGGGTGGGTGAAGGAGAATTTGTTGGCGCCGAAGCCAAATTCTCACCCTCAATTTCCACCAAGCTCTGCAAGCCAAGCTCACAATGGAAACCATCTTTGCGATAATCAGAATGTCCGACCTCCAAACTGTGCTTTCTCATCACCCCAATTCCCCCTTTCTTCTCGGATGAAGATGAAAGTGGTGATCCAAGTTTTTCAGCTGACTGGACTCTTTTGAGTAGTGGTGATCGGGGAGGCTCTGCGCTCTTTGGTCTGGGTCTTATGATTGGTGGGGATGAGTGTAATTTAGCAGGAAAGGTTTGCGTCGTGTTGGAGCTTCCGACTGTGTGCCCTGGCAAAGGCGGAGGTGAAGATTGAGTTGGAGATGGTGTATGAGCCAGCGGAGACAAAGGGATGTTTCCAGCTGACTTGCAGCGAGCTGATCGATACTGGCGGTGTAGTTTAGGTGAAAGACCATGCAGGGAGCTGGGTCTCATATGCTGCGTTGTTGCAGGGGAATTTGGGGTACTTGAGGCAGGAGAGCTGCTCTGAGAGGAGGCACCTGGGTTAAGAAAACAAAGCCAATCAGAATTAAACAAAGACTTCATTTAACGTTTCTGTTCTTGGTTTTGCGTAATCACAGAATTTGCTTTAAACTCACCAAGGTGGGACGATTCAGGGGTTGAGCGATAGCTTTGGGTAGGGGAGTGACCTGACAGGCTATGTGTAGGAGACCCAGGAAGACTATCGCTAGATGACAGGGACCGATTCAGAGATGACAGACTACGGCTTGTATGCAGCAGATTGGACTGCTTAGTTATTTTGCGGAACAAAGATCCGCGCCTCTTACTGTCAGTAATTAAAAAAAAAAGAGAGTCAAAAAGTCAAAGGTAAGATACCTAGAAGGTACAAAGACACCTTATTGTTATTTTGATTTACAACTGAAGGCACATTGTACCTTTCTTGTCCATCTTTGACTGTCCTCTTACTGCGTCGGGCCATCTTGGACTTGTAACTGGACTTGCGTGCTGGTCCCACTTTAATGGATGTATTCTCAAACGGTGTTGTGGTCACAGTAACCTTGTTTCCACTCTGAACAAACAAAAACAAAGAAGCAAGTAAGCCAATCTTAAAATTTCTAAATAAATTCTTGAGAAGATTTAATTGTGGTCTACTCATGGTCTAACTCTAGATTTGATGTTTGCTATCCTGATAAGAACCTCTCATTTTAGGTCTCACCTTAAGTATAAGCTCTACCACCTCGGTATGAACCAATCCGTGCACAGATTCACCATTGACATGAGTAATGAGGTCACCAGCACAAAGTCCCGCCTCCTGGGCAGGGCCTCCATCCTCTACATGCTGTGATTTAGACAAGAACCTAATTAATAATTAATTAACAAAACAAAGCCTTCTTTCTCTTATATTGTGTTCCTTTCTCACCCAGACAATATGGTGCACACTGTAGACGTCAGTGTCTCCTATGTAGACTCGAATGGCACGGAGTGTGAACCCGTACTTTTTGCCAGAGCGGTGGATAGTGATTGGGGAACGGGGCACCGTAACTGTGGGGCAGTAATCACGGCTGGGTGAAGAGTCTCGCGATGAGGGGTTGGAAGAGAGAGAGCGTGGAGACATAGGACTGGCCAATGGAGAGTTACCATGCTGCTCAACTAGATAATAATAAACCAATAATCAATATATTATAAACATTACAGATTTTTCAGCACTTGGCACCATTTCTATTGCAGTTAGGTACAAGTTCCATGCATAAATATAACATTTTACTTCAATGTCACAATGCAAAATATCATAACAATGGTATTGAGGAATTAATAGCACCCCCTTGTAATGGGAAGTTAGACTATACCTCCGGGTATAATGACAGATAGTGCTGTTGCAGATGCAGATTTGATGACCTTGTTCCCCGGACGTGAAGTGCGTTTCTCCCCATCACTAGACAGCTGCTGATGGCGTGCTCGCCGAAGCACCAGATCCTTGGTTGCCCTCTGACCGACGTTGTCACCCATGGCAAGCAAGTCCCTAGAGATTACTGCTGTGGCTCCTGTAGAAGGTATGGCCTGTGGTGCTGATACCTCACCTGGCCTTGATGGTTTGTCTGCCAAATTTACATTCAAAAACAAATTTCTTATCAGACTCTAAACAGCAGGGCTAACCAACTAATCAACCATATCTAAACCATCTAATCAAGATCCCTAAAGGAGGTATTGGCAAATTTAGCCCCGGAGAGACACTATCAGTTTGGACTTAGCTCCAATCAAACACACTTGCTTGTAATTTTCAAACAATGATTAAGGCATAGGGTACATTTTTGTAAGTTTATGAAAGTTGAATCAAAACTGCAGGACAGATTCCCAATTCAGCATGTCACCAATCTGAGATAGAAAGCACTCTGATGGAGAACAAAAACTAAAGTAATAAAACTAAGCAAACAAGTCAAAAGGGAGCATGAAGAAGCTGGCTGTCATTTCATAAATATTTGCAAACAATATAGATTACCAGATTCAGACATATTTGCAAGTAGGAACCCTTTTGTGGTGAGTGAGAAGTACTGCTAAATATGATACTTAAAATTGTATGCAAATGTTGCTTTATCTACAGTTTGTTTTCCCTTTGTGGAATGACAGTACAGACTATTGCCACCTGCAGGTGTGGAGAGATACATCCTTTTAGTCAGCTGTCCATTTGGACATGCAGTTTTGGGACCAGATGCAGTCGACAAAAGATGACTACACAGTCGTATTTAATAATAATAATAATTCCTTACATTTATATAGCGCTTTTCTGGGCACTCAAAGCGCTTTACATATTGGGGAGAATCTCCTCACCCACCACCAGTGTGCAGCATCCACCTGGATGACGCGACGGCAGGCATTTTGTGCCAGACCGCACACCACACACCAGCTGATTGGTGGATAGGAGACAGAGTGATGAAGCCAATTATGATATGGGGATGGTTAGGAGGCCAAGATGGACAGTGGGCAGATTTGGCCAGGATGCCGGGGTTAAACCCTGACTCTTTTTCGAAGGACATCCTGGGATTTTTAATGACCACAGAGAGCAAGAACCTCGATTTAGCAACTCATCCGAAAGACGGTGATCACTGAGCAGTATAGAGTCCCCGTCACTTTACTGGGGCATTAGGACCCACACAGACTGCAAGTTGGGTGCCCCCTGCGGGCCTCACTAACACCACTTCCGGCAGTAACCTAGCTTTCCTATGTGGTCTCCCATCCAGGTACTGACTAGGCGCAGCTCTGCTTAGCTTCAGTGGGTGACCATGTAAGAGTTGCAGAGAGCTAGCTGCCGGCAAGTAGCTATAGTATTAGCTGTAGTATTTGTTGCCGATAGTTCTTTGACTTTGGCTTGGTGTATGTCCCAGCCTTAGGAGTTACTAGAAAGCTACAATCAGGTGATCATATTTATAAAGGTTGGTTCAAAACTCTGTTCAGGACTGGAACTGGCCATGCTAAATTCTACCAATTTTTTGTCTGTTACTTGAGTTACCTGTACACTTACTGCTGCTGATTGACATCACTTCCTTTCCATTCCTCTGTTCGTTAGCACTGGGTGAGGATGGAGCTACTGCTCCTTCTGATGAGCCGGTGGCTTTAGCAGTAACTTGTCGCTCTCCATCGCCCTCTTGAGAAGAAACAAACCGGTGTGTGTCCATTAGGGCTGAAAAACGACGCCGGGCGCCCATCGGAGGACTGCAATCTCCCTCCATATACAAAGACTCAGAGCATGACAGACGCTTCCTGTGGAAGAAAAATGAATAAAGTTTTGATAAAGCATCTTCATGTGCAGGGTTCTAACTACACACAAGACAACACAACACACGATAAAATATATCTTATTTATGTTAAAAGGAGATTTGTCCTAACCATCTGTGACAGTGACACACAAAATATCTATTTTCCAAACGTCGCAGTAAAACAACATCATAAACCAATATGACAATGATCACCTCAGGTACTGATTATGGACTTTATTCAGTGTTAAATGCTACCAATGTGAATTTGAACACCATTTTACATGACATTTATTGCCATACTACAGAAAGCAACAGCAGATAGTTCACCTCAGATCTTGATATATAAATAAAATAACTGGCAAGCAGTTTGAAAATGTACGTCAGAACTGTGATTCAGTGCAAACCAACAACATCAGTCACTCATCCTATGTATTTTTAATAATGTTAAATAGGTTCAATAAGTATTAATTAGATTACAATCAGTACCATTTGGCTGGGAGTGCAGTGGGTGATATTTAAATGAATGGCTGGTCTTTGTGTTGTGTCACATTTGGTGCAAACTGCTTGTCGCTGGATGGTGATACTTCTAACAGACATGTCCCGGATGCTGGATGAAATCAAACTCTCACAAACGTACATCTCCGGTGAGCCTGTCCTCCAGCTCTTGTCCCTCATACTGAAGCTTCCTAAACTCTCCCGCTTGGTCATCTTGTCATCGCGGCGCCCTTTGTGCTCCCGGCGGGTGACTACAGGTGTCTTCTGCTCCAGCTGGGACAGGTGCTCCATGCTGCTATACACCTGAAAGACACAGAGCATTGCCAAAGGCATCTTCGTTTACAGCATGTGGTAACCACTGAGCCACCGTGTCGCCCCCTAGCTTTGTCTCATAATATAAAAAAATTTAAATAAAAGAGGAAGAGGAAACTATCGTCGAATAGTGACGTTAATCGAACTATGTAACATTCCATATTAAAACAGCAAATAATGTAAACACAGCAATCATATTATTGTCTTATTTAGATTAAGATAAATTATTCATTTACTGATGTCCATGTAAACAAAGTCATTGTGAGGAAGCATGAAATATGAATGTGAGCGTGTGTCAGACTGACCTTGCTGAAGCGTGGCGAGCAGGAAGAGAACTGTCTGATCTCCACAGGCTCGTCGTCATTGGTGTCGTCCTCGTCGTAGGAGTTGATGTGGTGATAGCGTTCAGAGCGTGCTGAGACAGAGAGAGAGCGAGATGATGGTGAGATATAGAGTGATGACCATCAAGGACAAACTAATGCGAGCGTCCTCACTGTCGAAGTAGCTGGTGTCCTCTTCAGACTCCAGATGAGGGATGAACTCTGCCTTCTGCCGGAGTAAACCATTCCAGTCCAGTCCTGAGAAAAACGAGTGCTGCTTCACTTCGAACGCACCACCTGTTCACATGTAAAGAGATGTACATCTATACAAGAAATCCTGGATTATTATTAATGAATAAATTAACTTAAAGAAGCCCTATTATGCAAAAAATACTTGTATAAGGGATTTAAACACAGTTGTGTGGCAATAGTACGTGAATATAAGCAGCTTCTAATGGTAAAACGGAATTAAGTCTATTTTTTATAATCACTCTTAATAAAAACAGTCTGTAGAAAAACACTTTGATGGACATTCTCCCTTTATATGTGTCATCAGAGGGGGAAGGCCCCGCCCACTAGTGACCATCTCTCCCTCATTAGCACAGACCTGAGTGAGAAGCAGCCGTCGGCCATTAGAGATTTCACCTGCTGCCACTATGCTGACACATAGGCATTTATAGCTCCGCCCTCTTTAAAAAAAAGCACAATCTCATTTAAATTTAAAGCAGCAGTCACCAAAATGGCACAATTAGAATTAAAGCCTAAAAGGGGCTGATTCAAAGAGTTATAAAAAACTATTTGTGAGGTATTTTGAGCTGAAATTTTACACTTTAGGCAGATTATTATAATTTACATCTTTTAAAAAGGGGCATGATAGGTCCACTTTAAGAATTAAAAAAAGGGGTAGTTCACATAAAAATTTAAATTCTGTCTTCATTTACTCACTCTTGAGTTTCCTTTGAAACCAGTAACCACTGACTTCCATATATTTTTTCTTTCCTACTATCAAATTCAATGGTTACTGGTTTCAAACATTCTTCAAAATATCTCCTTTTTTGTTCAACAGAACAAAAAAATGCAAGGCAGAGTAAATGAAGACAGATATGCCATTTTTGTGTAAAGTATCTCTTTAAATTGATCAAGATTGCCTAAATACACCTATCGGCCCTTTTATTAGGTACACCTTACTAATACCAGGTCAGAACCCCTTTTGCTGTCAGAACTGCCTTGATCCTTCGTGACATAGATTCAACAAGGTACTGGAAATATTCCTCCGAGATTTTGGTCCATATTAACATGATAGCATCACGCAGTTGCTGCAGATTTGTCGGCTGCACATTCATGATGCAAATCTCCCGTTCCACCACATACCCAAGGTGCTCTATTTGATTGAGATCTGGTGACTGTGGAGGCCATTTGAGTACAATGAACTTATTGTCATGTCAAGAAACCAGTCTGAGATGATTCAAGCTTTATGACATGATGCGTTTTCCTGCTGAAAGTAGCCATCAGAAGATGGGTACACTGTGGTCATAAAGGGACGGACATGGTCAGAAACAATACTCAGGTAGGCTGTGGTGTTGACGCGATGATTAATTGGTATTAATGGGCCCATTGTGTACCAAGAAAATATCCCCCACACCATTACACCACCACCACCAGCTTGAACTGTTGATACAAGGGAGGATGGATCCATGCTTTTATGTTGTTGACACCAAATTCTGACCCTACCATCCGAATGTTGTAGCAGAAATCGAGACCAGGTAACGTTTTTCCAATCTTCCATTGACCAATTTTGGTGAGCCTGTGTAAAGTGTAGCATCAGTTTCCTGTTCTTAGCTGACAGGAGTGGCACCCGGTGTGGTCTTCTGCTGCTGTAGCCCATTCGCCTCAAAGTTGGATGTGTTGTGTGTTCAGAGATGCTATTTTGCATACCTCAGTTGTAACGACTGGTTATTTGAGTTACTGTTGCCTTTTTATCAGCTCCAACCAGTCTGGCCATTCTCCTCTGACCTCTGGCATCAACAAGGCATTTGCGCCCACAGAACTGCAGCAGATCATCTTGACCATGTTTACATGCCTAAATGCAATTGCTTCCATGTGATTGGCTGATTAGAACTTTGCGTTAACGAGCAGTTGGACAGGTGTACCTAATAAAGTGGCCGATGAGTGTACATTTCTAATGTTAATAAAAATTTGTATTGTTAAATCATATTAGTTCTTTAGAATCTTATATTTATCAAAGACTGTTGAACAGCAAAATATTTTTTCAAAAGAATAATCAAGTGCAGACTGGAGTTATAATGCTGAAAATTCAAATTTGATTTTTAATATATATTAAAATAGAACGCTTATCATTAGATATTATCAATAATATTCCAGTTTTACTGCTTTTACTGTACTTATGATTAAATAAATGAGCTCTGTTTTTTTAACAACAGACCCCAAACGTTTTAACAGTGGTCAAATGACACTTTTTTCTTTGACTTTTAATACGCACTACTGAATCGTTCACAGTATCGCAGAGAACAAGTATTAAAATAATAATAAGAGTCCAATTAAAATTCATGTTGACTTATTGAAGCTGTCTTGACAGGTTATATAAATGTGCTAAATTTAGACTACACAACTGAAACTACGGCAAAGAGACACATTTCCTGTGAATTTCAGCCTCTGTTTTGCCGTTTTTAGGTCTAAACTAACCATCAGCATGTGTTTTTAGAGCTCTGATCATTAGTGATCAAAGGTGCAGTGACATGCATTAAAATGTGTTGGAATGCAATCTGATCAAATGTGCTTTCAATTACCACTGGAAGTGGTCTAAAGTGGATAAACACAACACATTTTAGACCCCGTTTACATCAGTATTTCAGCATCACTCAACAGACTGGCAAAAACGCATCATAAAGAGATTGAAGCCTGTTTGAGCTTCTTTCTACTATCAAACACAAAATGACAAACAGTTGAAGTTAGAATAATTCGCCGTCCTCTTTTTCAAATATTTCCCAAATGATGTTTAACAGAGCAAGGAATTTTTCACAGTATTTCCTATAATATTTTTTGTTCTGGAGAACGTCTTATTTGTTTTATTTTGGCTTGAATAACAGCAGTTTAACATTTTAAAGAACCATTTTTGGGGCAATATCATTAGCTCCATTAAGCAATATTTTCTTCCTGAACAAGCCACTGTTATACAATGACTTGCCTAATTACCCTAACTTGCCTAATTAACCTAGTTAAGCCTTTAAATGTCACTTTAAGCTGAATGCTAGCATCTTGAAAAATATCTAGTCAAATATTATGTGCTGTCATGATGGTGAAAATAACAGAAATCAGAAGAAAGAAATTTGTGTAAGTTTAGAACCACTTAAGTGTGAGTCAATTGTTTAGTGAACTATCCCTTTAATAGCAGGTGTAAACTGTGTGTTTCTAATGGATGTGTACCTGTGCCCAGTCGCACCAGTGGGTTGGTTTGCAGCAGACACGAAATCAGGCTCTGAGCGTCAGCAGGCAGTGCTTCATCTCCATTGGGCCATTCAATATCATCTATACACACACACACACACACACACACACACACACACACACACACACACATAGCACTGAAGCACTTCATAACATTTTATAGCACAGGTGTTGCTTTTGAAGCCAGAGATATGTCAGGACATGATGATTAGGATTATGATTCAAGCTCAAAAGTGTCCAAAATTGCTCCCTGTACACTATAGTGCACTATAGAGAGTGTCTGCCTTTGGTTGTACTGTCCATCATGGTTGTAGGTAGAAGGGATACAGCTGCAGCCGGAAATTACTGAGAATTATTGATATTATTTAAGTTAATTGTATTTTATAAAGACACCAACCCCTCACAGAAATTAAAAAGAATAATATTGTGTATGACTCCCATGAGCTTGGAGGACTGCATCCATACATCTCTGTAATGACTCAAATCACTCATAATAAAGTCATCTGAAATGGCAAAGAAAGCGTTCTTGCAGGACTCCCAGAGTTCATCAAGATTCTTTGGATTCATCTTCAATGCCTCCTCATTCATCTTACTCCAGGCATGCTCAATAATGTTCATGTCTGGTGACTGGGCTGGCCAATACTGGGGCACATTCACCTTCTTTGCTTAGAAGGATTCTTTGCCCTCTCCTGTGGTTTGCAATGGCCAGCACAAATGTCTTGATTCCTCAGGCTGTTGATGTTGTCATCCACTCTGCAGATCTCTCGCATGCCCCCATACTGAATGTAACCCCAAACCATGATTTTTCCTTCACCAAACTTGACTGCTCTCTGTGAGAATCTTGGGTCCATGTGGGTTCCAATAGGTCTTCTGCAGTATTTGTGATGATTGGGATGATTCAGCAGAATGAAGTTCAACAGATGATTCATGGGAAAAATCTACCTTCTGCCCCTTTTCCAAATGATCAACTAGACGTCAAGTTATTATTTGTTGCTCTTACAACTGGGATTGATGACAAGAATTTTGTCAGGTAGTGTATGTGTATGGAACGTGTAAAACTATGTCACATTGACTTTAAGTATTACCTAAAAGTGCCACATTGCAAAATGCGGTTAATAAATGGACTGGTGAATAAGTGAACAAGTGAGCTGTTTCGGGCACAGACTTACCTGTGATCACCTGACCAAACAGCTCCTCAGGCGTATCTCCAAAAAACGGCACGCAGCCCACTAGAAATTCATAAAGGATGATTCCCATGGCCCACCAGTCCACGGGTTTCCCATAGCCCTGCCTGAGAATGACCTCTGGAGCGATATACTCAGGTGTCCCGCAGACCTGAGACAGAAATTAGGCAAGTGTATTTATATAGCACAATTCATAAAATAGTATGAAAAAATCCTAAAATAGTCCCTGATTTGTCAAAGCAAGGCAAACTTATTTATATAGCACGTTTAATACACAAAGGAAATTCAAAGTGCTTTACATAAACAAGAATAAAAGAAACATGAAGACAGAGTAGTGTGATCTGTCGGATGTAGTACAGTGCTCATTCAGCAAAGACACAGCTAAGCAGATGTTTTAAGTCTTGATTTGAATGTGCCCAATGTTGGAGCACATCTGATCGTTTCTGAAAGATGATTCCAGCAGTAGGGGGCGCAGTAGCTGAAGGCGGATTCACCCTGGTTTAACTAAACTCTTGGAATTTCTAATTTACTTGATCCTAATGATCTGAGTAACCTGTTAGGTTTGTATTCAGTGGGCGTAACTGTAATGTATTGAGGTCCTAGGCCATTTAGTGATTTATCAGGGGTCGCCACAGAGGAATGAACCACCATTTACTAAACAATGTTTTTATGCGGTGGATACCCTTCCAGCCACAACATAGGATTGAGAGGAGACCTCAGTACTGGGAAACATCCATACACATTCTCTCGTTCACACACACACACACATACACTATGCAGGGGTGTAGTTTGTGGGAGGGGTAGGCAAGTGGTACCCCCCCCCCCCCCCCCAAGATTTATTCATTCATTTTCCTTCAGCTTAGTCTCTATTTCAAAGGTCGCCACAGCAGAATGAATATCTGATGCCATTCCAGCTGCAATCCCCCAAGATTCAGCAATCGCAACCCCCTATATCTACCTGTAAAAGTGGTAATTAAAAATAAATCAATTAATCAAGCACACCTGCACTTCAATTCATAATATAGAAATATATAGAAATCTAACATCTTGTAAAACAGATCATATTTATCTTCAATTAATGATTCAACAATTCACACATAAAACTTCATGTTTTATTATACTGTTGGTGTATTATTTTTGAAAACCTATTCAGTGACATAATTTTGATGGTTGTTTGTCGCCATCTGTTGGTTACACAACGTAATTGCTTTTACCAGCGTCAAAATTTCACCAGCGTCATGTTTCATTAAACTGTGATTTTGGGGGGGCTTTGGGGTTGTTGGCGGAGGACTGTCACAGATGGAAGTGAGCGAGGTGGAGGTGTCGCGGACGAAAGTGAAGAGAGTTGGGGAGTCGCGGAAGAAAGTGAAAGTGAACAGCAGACGGGAAGGAAAGCGGTTGAGGAGGGGGATCGGTAAAATGAGGTGCCGGATCAGATTTCAGAGGTGCCGGATCCGGAGTGTTCCAGCACAAATTAAGCCCTGGTCCCACCACAACTTTTCCCGTCATCATTATATCTTACAGGGAAGCCTAAATGCTTTAATGCACGCGATTTGAAAGATGCGGGAGGCAATCAATCTGCAGTGGTTATAAATGTTGGATTAACTAACAAAGTAAAAAATTAATTAATTAATCCGTGGGTCACGTGCGTTCCGAACCGTGAGTTGGGATCCGTACGGATCATGGATGAACAGTGATCCGTTTCACCCCTACTACTCACACTTGCAGCTTCTCCACAATGGACTTCTATCATTCTCCAGCCTCTGGCACCTAGACTGCAGCTCCACACAAGTAGTTTGGCCAGAGGAGAAATGGTCGTGCCCAACTGAGCCTGGTTTTTCTAGGTTTTTCCCTTTACTTTGTCTATTGGTGAAGTTTGTTTCTGACCACTGGCTTGCTTGGCTGGGACCAATGACTGTAAAAAATATGGATGACGTGACAGAGCCTTTTCCCATTGAACTCTTTGAAGGCAAAACGCCTCGTGACGGGCACAAACTGTCGCAAAAGACTGCTGAAATTGGAGCCTGGGCATGCACAGAAGGGACAACCAGATGGAGCCAGAGGCGGAGCCACACATTTTATTGCAAGTGTAATAAATTTTTTTATTAATTTGTGGACGGTGAGAGCCAGCCCCCAGGGGGCGATCTAAAGGTCGGGAACTTTGTTCAATAGCAGGCATGTGGCACACTTGGTTTGGGACTTGTTGAGCTGCGCATCTATGGATTTTCTCTTCAGTGTTTGGACTTTCAGCAGTGAAAATTAAACCACACTGAACTGAAGAAAACTGAACTTTAACTCTGAAAACTGGACTGACACAGTTTCAATTCACTAGAACTTCTATGTTAAGCTGCTTTGACACAATCTACATTGTAAAAGGGCTATGTAAATAAACATGAATTGAATTGAATTATTTACCTTAAGAATAAAATAAACATTGCAAATTTTGATTTCAAGTGGACTTTAAAGGAATAAAAAAGAAAATCTGTTGACCGTAGCACAGTTCATTACAGTCCTGCCTACACCTGACGCCATCACAGAAGTAATAGCGACCATACCTGTTTATCCAGGAACTCCCTGGCATCCTTCTCGATGTGTCCCTCATACAGGTTAGTGGTGAGATTCATGAGTCCCATCTTTGACAGGCCAAAATCAGTCAGCTTAATGTGACCCATTGATGTGATCAACAGACTGTGAAGAAAAAAGCATGAGCCGTAAACATTTGCTTGAGACATAGATGACATGATGAGCTGTACGCTTTGTCATCTGTTTTACACCTTGTAATGGAGCGTGGCAAGTTATGGAAGTTAAAATCTTTTTTTTTCTCTACAGGGAAATCAATTTGTTCAAGACAGACACGTGAGATATACCAACCCAGACTCATTCTGATTACATACCCCTATATACATTTCTGAAGAGCGCCAAATACGTCAAGGAGGTACTTTTTTTGCAGTTTTTGCTTTTGCGAATCCACCAGAGGGTGCTATGTACGCTTTTTGAAATCCTCAATTTCTCTTGCGAGTGCCATTCGCGCCTGCTGTTCTCGCTTAAATCCACCAGAGGCCGCTGTTGACTGACTGATTGACTGACCAATCGATTGATCCCCCCACCCACCCCCTTCCAGATAGTGTTGTAAAAAGCACTGACTGACCAGCAATAAAATCCTCAGACATACGTGGCGAGCCACCGAACAAACTGGTAACAGCGGAGAAGCCGTCCACACAGAGCTATGCGGTCGGCTAGTAAGTTTGAAAAGGAACGGTGTCGTACCCCGTAGTGTATGTTTTAAAAACGAAATGCAGCCATACGTTCCTCTGGCTACATAATTTGCGATCTCCAGAAGTGTATATAGGGCTACGTTTTCAGAATGAGCCAATTTTGCAATACAGTATACGCGAGTGTCAATCAATATTACTACACACAATACTTGAATACAGAATACCAAGGTATGTTATACCCAGATAACAACCAATTAATCTCATACCATATATATATATATATATATTTAAAGAGAATGAGATATTCACTAAAATATGACAGTAACATAGTTGACATTTAATTAATCTACTATTGGTTACTATTGGTGTATCCTCTACTTTTGTACAAACTAATGAGAGATCAAAAATCTAGAGTTTCCTACCGGAGAAAGGGACATCCCTCTGAGTAAATCGAAGCAGATTGTTCTGGCTTTTTTATAACCAATTTAACAAAGTTGACCAGAATGTAGGGAAAAATGCATTTTTTATGATTAAATTACTAATAATACATAAAATAGATGTTTCACGACAATGTTTATGTAACATAGTAGAGTAAACACATGAAAAAAAAAATAGGCAGAATGTATGATTCAGGAGGCGGAGACAGTCAAAAATATGTAAAACATGAGTGTTTAAGTTAATATTTATACAAAATGTCCCAAAACACACATACTAATTAATATATATTGATATATTGATTAATATGTGTATTTGGGGACATTTTGTCTTGAAAATATTATCTTTAGGACTCCCATTAGACCTATTTTAAATGCCTTTATTAGGCTTTCAATGTTTGTTATAGAGCCTTTTAAATTTCCATGATATTCCAGAAATTTCATGACTCTACTGTATATCATACAGAGTACATAAGACATTTATACATTGCAAAAGTCTGCAGCCATTGTAATAAGTGGAAATCTAAATGCACATTTTACTTTCACTATTATACTTCAGCTCCCCTCCATCAGGGGGAGCTCTTTCAGCAGCTTACTTGTCTGGTTTCAGGTCCCGGTGCACGATGCCGTAATTATGAATGTACTCCAGTGCCAAAACCGTCTCTGCAAAGTACATCCGAGCCATATCGACCGGAAGCGCTCCGATATTCTTCAGCAGAGTTGCACAGTCGCCACCTAAATCAGAAAATGGATTCCAATTCAATATAGCTGAATAACGTTCATTTGGAATCAGATTGCTGACACTCTGTAATGCCGTACCCTCCACGTACTCCATAACCATACACAGGTGACGGCGCGTCTCAAAAGAACAGAACATGCTGACCACAAAGGGGTTTTCAGCGAAGGTCAGGATGTCCCGCTCCACGAACGCCTGCTGGATCTGGTTCCGCAGGATCAGGTTTTGTTTGTTGATCTTCTTCATGGCAAAGCGCTGTCGAGTTTCTCTGTGCCTGACCAAATACACAGCTCTACAATCGCAATGGGAGAGAGAGACCGAAATCTGCTTTATCCATATTTACACAATGGCTTTGAGCGACTTCAGAGTAAATAACGATGTTAGCGCATTCTCACCCATACGCTCCGTTGCTGATGAGTTTGATCGTCTGAAAGTCAGATTCACAGGGCGGTTTGATGGCTTTGAGCTTCCCCTGAGAGAAACAAGCAGATAAAAGTGTGACTAGGGAAACAAGTCGACTGGAGCCTAATTTCACTCCCTATGCCTTTTTATGTCTATCACTTTCATCCTGGATCCCCGCTGCTGCGGTGGTGTTGCTAGTCTTTAATTAAAAATATCTGTCTATGTTAAAGATTTAGAAAATTGTAAGCTTATATAACACAGAACCCGTTCTGTTTTTAAATTTTTTTACACAGTCAATGCATGAAAGTAGATGTTTTGAACAGCAGACTGTGCTATAGGCTAGTTTTGAACAACAGACTGTGCTCTAGGCTATAATTTACTAGCAGTTGGTGCTCTAGCCTATTTTTGAACAGTAGATGTCGCTATAGGCAAGTTTTTAAAAGCAGACAGTGCTCTAGGCTAGTATTTACTAGCAGATGGCACCTTAGGTTAGTTTTCAACAGCAGATAATGCTATAGGTTAGTTTTTAAAAGCAGACAGTGCTCTAGGCTAGTGTTTACTAGCAGATGGCACCTTAGGTTAGTTTTCAACAGCAGATATTGCTATAGGTCAGTTTTTAAAAGCAGACAGTGCTCTAGGCTAGTACTAGCAGATGGCACTCTAGGCTAGTTTTTAACAGCAGACTGTGCTATAGGGTAGTATTTAACATCAGACAGTGCTCTAGACTAGTATTTAACAGCAGATGCTGCTCTAGGTTAGTTTTTAACAGCAGACTGCGCTATAGGCTAGTATTTAATAGCTGATGGCGCTCTAAGCTAGTTTTTAACAGTAGATGGCGCTTTGGGCAAGTTTTTAACAGTAGATGGTGCTCTAGGCTAGTTTTAAACAGCAGACTGCGCTATAGGCTAGTTTTTAACATCAGACAGTGCTCTAGTATAGTTTTTAACAGCAGATGCTGCTATAGGCTAGTTTTTAACAGCAGATTGCGCTATAAGCTAGTATTTAATAGCTGATGGCGCTCTAGGCTAGTTTTTAACAGTAGATGGCGCTTTGGGCTAGTTTTTAACAGTAAATGGCACTCTAGGCTAGTTTTAAACAGCAGCCGGTGCTCTAGGCTAGTTTTTAACGGCAGACAGTGCTCTAGGCTATTTTTTAACCACAGATGGCGCTCTAGGCTAGTTTTTAAAAGCAGACGGTCCTCTAGGCTAATTTTGAACAGCAGACGGTACTCTGGACTAGTATTTAACAGCAGACTGTGCTCTAGGCTAGTATTTACTAGTAGATGGCACTCTAGGCTAGTTTTTAACAGCAGATGGCGCTCTAGGCTAGTTTTTAACAGCAGATAATGCTATAGGCTAGTTTTTAAAAGCAGACAGTGCTCTGGGCTAGTATTTACTAGCAGATGGCACTCTAGGCTAGTTTTTAATACAGTGGTGCTCAACCCTATTCCTGGAGATCGACCTTCCTGCAGTTTTCAGTTGCAGCCCATATCAAAAACACCTGCCTGAAATTATCAAGCACTCCTCAGGTTCTAATTAATTGGTTCAGGTGTGTTTGATCATGGTTGGAGCTGAAATCTGCAGGAAGGTGGATCGCCAGGAACACTGTTGGTCACCCATGTTTTAATATTAGATGGCGCTCTAGGCTAGTTTTCAGCAGCAGACTGTGCTATAGGTTAGTTTTTAAAAGCAGACAGTGCTCTAGGCTAGTACTAGCAGATGGCACTCTAGGCTAGTTTTTAACAGCAGACTGCGCTATAGGCTAGTTTTTAACATCAAACAGTGCTCTAGACTAGTATTTAACAGCAGATGCTGCTCTAGGCTAGTTTTTAACAGCAGACTGCGGTACAGGCTAGTATTTAATAGCTGATGGCGCTCTAAGCTAGTTTTTAACAGTAGATGGCGCTTTGGGCTAGTTTTT
>CAIGQZ010032813.1:22125367-22146519 GCA_903798205.1 Danio tinwini | reverse complement strand
TGTTTGTGTGTGTATGTATATCTGTCTGCATGTGTGTGTGTGTGTGTATGTACATCTGTCTGCATGTGTGTGTGTGTTTCTATGTGTGTATGTACATCTGTCTGTATGTGTGTGTGTGTGTGTTTTTTGTGTATGTATGTACATCATTCTGCATGTGTGTGTGTGTGTGTTTCTGTGTGTGTACATACATCATTCTGCATGTGTGTGTGTGTGTGTGTGTATCTGTATCGATATCCTATATGTGTTTTCGACTGTGTGTGTCTGCATACAGACAGGAGGTGGAGCGGCTGGCTTTATGGTGCAGATACAACAACCTGGAGCTGAACACGCTCAAAACAGTGGAGATGATAGTGGACTTTAGGAGAAACCCCCCTGCACTCCCCCCACTCACCATCATGAACAGCACTGTGGCTGCAGTAGAGTCATTCAGGTTCCTGGGCACCACCATCTCTCAGGATCTGAAGTGGGACATTCACATAGACTCCATTGTAAAGAAAGCCCAGCAGAGACTGTACTTCCTTCGTCAGCTGAGAAAGTTCAACCTGCCACAGGAGCTGCTCGTACAGTTCTACTCAGCTGTCATCCAATCCATCCTCTGCACTTCAATCACCGTCTGGTTCAGCTCAGCTGCCAAAACCGACCTTCGTAGACTACAGCGAATAGTCCGGACTGCTGAACGAATCACTGGCACTACCCTTCCCACACTTCAAGAACTGTACTCTTCCAGAGTGAGTAAAAGGGCTCGTAAAATCACTCTGGACGCCTCACACCCAGCACACTACCTGTTCGAACTGTTACCGTCTGGTCGGCGATACAGAGCACCAAGCACAAAAACAGCCAGACACAGGAAAAGTTTCTTTCCTCAGGCCATCTACCTCATGAACAGTTAAATATTCCCCTTCTGTGCAATAAACGTGCAATACTTTCTCATACGCACTTGTACACAGCACCTTATAACCTGTATATTTACAACATATCTGTACATACATTCAACATCCAGATCTTTTTGACTAACTGCATCTCTGTTTAATGTTTATTGCCTTTTCTTTTCTTGTATTTAATTTTGTGTTGTCACTCGTCACTTTATGTACACTGGAAGCTTCTGTTGCCAAAACAAATTCCTTGTGTGTGTGAAGCACACTTGGCAATAAAACTGATTCTGATTCTGATTCTGATACATCTGCCTGCGTGTGTGTGTGTGTGTGTGTGTGTGTGTGTGTGTAAATATCTGTATGTGTACCTTATGTGTGTGCGCATCTGTGTGTGTGTCTATGTATGTGTGTCTACATATGTGTGTGTGTGTGTGTATCTGTATGTGCATCTCATGTGTGTGTGTGTGTGTGTGTGTGTGTGTGTGTGTGTGTGTGTTTGAGTGTGTGCATCTGTCTGCATGTTTGTATATCTTTATGTGCATCTAATGTATGCGTGTCTATGTGTGTGTCTATGTACCTCTGTCTGTATGTCTGTGTGTATATTTTTATGTGCATCTTGTGTGTGTGTGTGTGCATGTACATCTGTCTGCATGTGTGTGTGTGTGTTTCTGTTTGTGTGTATGTACATCTGTCTGCATTATGTGGATGTTGCGTTTGTATGTATGTGTGTGTGTGTGAGTGTGTTTGTGTTTGTGTTTATATAAGTGTGTTTGCATGTTCTAGTTTGTGCGTGTCTGTCTGTCTGTCTGTGTTATGTGTGTGTGTCTGTGTCTGTGTGTGTGTGTCTGTGTGAGTGTGTGTCTCTCACCAGACACTCCAGCAGTCGTGCAGGCCGTGAGATGATGATGAAGAGTTTCTTGACCAGCTCAGTGATGAAGGTCAGCTCAGAACTTTCCGATCGCTCGTACGCCTTAAAACACACACACGAAACCCTTCGATCACACACAAACACACATGCGGAAGCTGCTTTGGAGAACTAGAGAAAAGTCTAAATCTTATGCAACATCCTCAGACGGCTTCATCTACACCAGGGGTGTCCAAACTCGATCCTGGAGGGCCGGTGTCCTGCATATTTTAGTTCCAACCCCAATTAAACACACCTGAACTAGCTAATCAAGCTCTTTCTAGATATACTAAAAACATACAGGGAGGTGTGTTGAAGGAAGTTTGAGCTAAACTATGCAGGACACCGGCCCTCCAGGACTGAGTTTGGACACCCCTGATCTACACGCTCAACAGCTTACATTCACACACATTCATTTATATTGATCAGCAAGCAGGACATTAGTTTTGTGGACAAATATAAACTCCTAAATAAAGTTTAAGGCCTAAAGAAAAGATTTGATGATGTTTATGATCAACTACACAATAGGGCTGCATGATATTGGAAACATCTGACATTGAAATATTTTATTTTGATGTGATATACACTCACTGGCCACTTTATTAGGTACACTTTACTAGTACCGGGTTGGACCCCCTTTGTGTTCAGAACTGCCTCAATCCTTTGTGGCACAGATTCAACAAGGTACTGGAAATATTCCTCAGAGATTTTGGTCCATATTGACATGATAGCATCAGGCAGTTGCTGCAGATTTGTCGGCTGCACATCCATGATGTGAATCTCCCGTTCTACCACATCCCAAAGGTGCTCTATTGGATTGAGTTCTGGTGACTGTGGAGGCCATTTGAGTACAGTGAACTCATTGTCGGGTTCAAAAAACTAGTCTGAGATGATTTGCGCTTTATGACATAATGCGTTGTTGTCCTGGAAGTAGCCATCAGAAGATGGGTACACTGCAGTCATAAAGGGATTGACATGGTCAGCAACAATGCTCAGGTAGGCTGTGGTGTTGACACGATGCTATTAATACTAATGGGCCCAAAGTATGCCAGGAAAATATACCCCACACCATTACACCACCACCACCAGCCTGAACCATTGATACAAGGCAGGATTGATCCATGCTTTCATGTTGTTGACGCCAAATTCTGACCCCACCATCCGAATGACGCAGCAGAAATTGAGACTCATCAGACCAGGCAACGTATTTCCAATCTTCTATTGTCCAATTTTGGTGAGCCTGTGCGAATTGTAGCCTCAGTTTCCTGTTCTTAGCTGGCAGGAGTGTCACCTGGTGTAGCCTTCTGCTGCTGTAGCCCATCTGCCTCAAGGTTGGACGTGTAGTGTGTTCAGAGATGCTCTTCTGCATACCTCGGTTGTCATCAACAAGGCATTTGCACCCACAGAACTGCCACTCACTGGTTATTTTCTCTGTAAACCCTAGAGATCGTTGTGCGTGAAAATCCCAGTAGATCAGAAGTTTCTGAAATAATCAGACCAGCCCATCTGGCACCAACAACCACGCCAAAGTCACTTAAATCACATTTCTTCCCCATTCTGATGCTGCGGCAGATCGTCTTGATCATGTCTACATGCCTCAATTCATTGAGTTGCTCTCATGTGATTGGCTAATTAGGAATTTGTGTTAAAGAGCTGTTGGACAGGCGTACCTAATAAAGTGGCCGGTGAGTGTATATTGCAATACAAATTTTATTTTATTTATTTAGATTGACTGGAATGGTCAAAACGAGTTAATAAATGTTCATTTTAGCATTATTTTGGATTTATTTCTTATTTCATGATAAGCTTGAGACATTTCGATGTTCATTTGCATGTCACTCAATATAAAAAAAAACATATATATATTTGATTATTTACTTTTTACTCCAGTGTATACAAGTGTGAAATTAAACTAATATTGAAAAACTAAGCATATAATATATAACCATATTTTTTTATTATATTTTAATATCCTGAAATGTGAAAAAACATTCGCCAACATAGAGAATGTCTTTTTTTTATTTTAAAAAAGTAAAAAGTAGTCAAAAAGCGGGTTAAAAGATCCATTTTTCTTACATCAGTTTTACATAAAAAGCATAGTAAATACAAGTAGAATGTCTACTATTTGTGAAAATTGTCTAATTATCATTATTTTTTTGCTCAGAAAACAATACAGATAAACAAGACACATTCGACTGTACAGAACCAAACAGACAAATGCTCACTTCATGCAGGAGCTTCTCCAGGTTTTCCTGCAGCTCGTAAAAGTAGACAGTAGTGATGAGGCCTTCGCGAGATTTGGTCAGGCAGTTTCGGGACAGCTCTGCAATTTGGTGGTGGATGAAGCTGAGGACTCCATCGGCCAGCGGCAGCACGTTCTCAGGAGAGTACGACTCGATGAAATCCGCCAGACGCTCCTCCATCTGAGCCGTAGCCTGAATACAACGCATAAAAAACGTTTAAATAATGCTTTTAATAATGCTGGTGTGATTACAAATGCAACTACGGTCCAAAATTAACACTCAATGTTGTCCTAAAACTTGAGTTCATTTTAGATGATTATGGTTATGGTTTGTCAATGCCACTCACCTGAATTAGGCACACTCAGTATTGCATATAATTTCTAAAGAAATAAGTTTTCTAAAGAAGGTGTCTGGTGCACATGGAGAGGAAATGTTTGTGTCTCCCAGAGGTGGTTTGTCAAGCCCACTCACCTGTGTGGAGCACACTCAATAATATTTCTAAAATAGTGAAACATTACAAAATGTTTATTTTTGACACTTTTTTAAATGCACTATTAATCGTGACAAATCATCTACGAAATTAAAGTTTGTATTTACATGTGCATGCACTGTTTATATTTATTATGTACAAAAATGCACACACATACATACTACTTAAATTATTTTTAAATAATACATATATCTAATTGGCTGATAGCCATGGGATATTCTGCAAATAACAGCACTCCTCATACAGCCTCTTCACCCTTGTGTATTACTCCGCCCACATACAGCGACAAGCAGAGGACACTCTACATTTTGACAAATATTGCAGCTCTTGGACAACATAAATGTACTTTTAAGGCTTTTTTACTGGAGATTGTAGTTGTTTAGATTGCAACTATGCAGTTTATTTATAAGGATAGTGCCTATTTTAAAATATTTATAATTTCTGAGATTCAGTGCTTCGGCTGCCATCCGCCTATCATTGAGCAGAGCAAAAAAAAGTGACGGTTGACAATCTGCCACAAGATGGCGACAGAGACTGCATAATAAGTCCTTAAAGGGAGAAAAACTCCTTTTCTCAAGGTAAGTTTCAAACTACAGCTGATCAAATCATTATAAATCAGGTAAGTGACATTCTAAGTCGATCTCTTTTTTGTATTGTGTAGTGCTGTACTCATACCACAGTAATCTGGTAGTGTTTGCTTTGCTTTTGCTTTTTCGGGGTTAATTATTGTAAAATCCTGATTGCAACAGAGAAATCTCTGTAGACTGATGACATTTCATGCCTTTTAGCTTTATAATCTTAAAATGTGAGCAAAATCACCTGTTTTGTCATCACTTTAGACATTACGCTAAAGAATCATTCAAATGCTAGCTCTAAAGTGACGTTTGTGAAGTAGCAACGGTTTCTGATGTTCTGACGTCAGCTGCAGAGGTGAATGAATGGTGGAAGAAAGTAGCTCCAAAAGGATTTTGAGACTCTCCGTGTTTGATTTTCTTTTTTATGTACACGATTATGCCATCGAACTGTTGTATAAATGCAATATCACACTCGTAGCAGTGCAATATGGCTGTTTATCGGCACTGGTGGGGGCACTTCAGAAATAAATATTAATAAACAAAATGCATATATATATATATATATATATGTACATACATACACACACACACACACACACACACATTGATGCATGTATTTATATATACACACTACACACACAAAAAACCCTTTTATTGTGTATGTGAATAGTTGTGATTAATCACAACTAACATCACTACAATTGTTTATTTTCATTCTGGAATGAAATATGTTCTGTTAAACATGTTCTAAGATGTTTGCTCCATATAGTTGGCAAACTTCCCCACCATCTGCTCGTATGGCAGCAAGCTGAAAAACTCAATCCATGCGAAATGTATGTGCAATGCTTAAATAACATTTCAGAAACATTGCATGAGATCTATATATGCATGCATTCACAAATTATATTATTTTACAAACACAGAAGTTCCATTTCTGTAAGGCAAAATTGGTTCCTTTTGACTTTCATTGTATTTTTTTTACTATCCAATGGAAGTCAAGGGGGGACAAAACTGTTCAGCTACAGACATTCTTCAAAATACCTTCTTTTGTCTTCATGGGAGAAAGGAAGTCATGAAGGTTTGTGAGTAGTAAATTATGATAGTGTTTTTTTTGTGTGAGTTTTGCTAACCTTAGGAAAGCGCTCCTTGTAAACATGGTTCATCATGACGATCTCATTGTCATAGCAGGAAGATGATCGTCCTGGACTGTAGACACAAAAGAGGGAGGGATATAAAATATGTCATTTAGCCTTTCCTTTATTTCTGATGAGTGTAGCATTTATATCATTTCTATGCTTATGTGTGTTATTGTATTCATTATGTTATCATTGCAAAAAAATGCTGTTTGTTGTTTGTCGATTTGTTTCTAGTACAAATATATACATGTACAAATATATAATATTTATTTTTTTTAAAACAAGGAAACATCTGCCAATGGGGTAAGCAAAATAATGTAGATTCAAAAGGAAAAAGTAGATCATTTTGTTTACCCCAATGGCAGATTATTTTACTTGTTTTTTTTCAAGACAAAGGCCCAATCCCAATTCTACCCCTTAGCCCTTCCCCTTATCGCTACCCCTCTTTTTGCGTGTTCCCATGAAGGGGTAGGATGTCCAAATTCTCTTTAGCTTGAAGGCGTAGGGCTAAGGGGAAGGGGTAGATAGCCCTTCGAATGAAGATCTTTCAGGACCACACTCAAAACCAATGGGTAAGATAATTTCCCAGAATACACCAGTCACAACGGCAGCAGAGCTGCACCCGGAAGTAAGAAGATCCACAAATTAGAGTTTTTTGTTTTTTGACGTCATCCACCCGTTCTGACTTCATGACAGCTGAGATCTTACAGTGTGACATGGTAGCACTAGGGATTATAATAAATCGCACAGTGTGCGCCAGCCTTTAGTTACTTTTTTATGGAAAGTATTGTTATGTTACTTTTGAGTTACTTAGAAAACTAATATTGTTACGTAACTCGTAATAACTTGTAATGCACTATAACCACTAATAAATGTGCTATATAAACTTATAAATTGTGTATACAGGGAGTGCAGAATTATTAGGCACCTTTATGCATGTTGTCTTACTCCAAGCTGTATAGGCTCGAAAGCCTACTACCAATTAAGCATATTAGGTGATGTGCATCTCTGTAATGAGAAGGGGTGTGGTCTAATGACATCAACACCCTATATTAGGTGTGCATAATTATTAGGCAACTTCCTTTCCTTTGGCAAAATAGGTCAAAAGAAGGACTTGACAGGCTCGCAAGAAGGGCCGCAATAAGCGTGTGGAAAAAACAAGGAGCAAAATAACTGCCCATGAACTGAGAAAAGTCAAGCGTGCAGCTGCCAAGATGCCACTTGCCACCAGTTTTGCCATATTTCAGAGCTGCAACATCACTGGAGTGCCCAAAAGCACAAGGTGTGCAATACTCAGAGACATGGCCAAGGTAAGAAAGGCTGAAAAATGACCACCACTGAACAAGACACACAAGCTGAAACGTCAAGACTGGGCCAAGAAATATCTCAAGACTGATTTTTCTAAGGTTTTATGGACTGATAAAATGAGAGTGAGTCTTGATGGGCCAGATGGATGGGCCCGTGGCTGGATCAGTAAAGGGCAGAGAGCTCCAGTCCGACTCAGACGCCAGCAAGGTGGAGGTGGACTACTGGTTTGGGCTGGTATCATCAAAGATGAGCTTGTGGGGCCTTTTCGGGTTGAGGATGGAGTCAAGCTCAACTCCCAGTCCTACTGCCAGTTTCTGGAAGACACCTTCCTCAAGCAGTGGTACAGGAAGAAGTCTGCATCCTTCAAGAAAAACATGATTTTCATGCAGGACAATGCTCCATCACACGCGTCCAAGTACTCCACATGAACATGGTTCATGAAAATGGTTGTTGGTTAATAATAAAATTTATCCTCAAAAATACAACTTGCCTAATAATTCTGCACTCCCTGTATAGAGCACATTTCATACACAATGGTACTACAAAAGTGCTTTACACAAGCAAGAATAAAAAAGAGACATAAAACACAAGTATAAGCAATAAAAACTACTTCCGCAAGTGATCTTCATCTTCATTCGAAAACATCCTAATCCGAGTTCAAACACAAAAAATAAAATTGATTCATAACAGATGTGTTAAAACAGGTTTAAAAGGAAAGGATAAAGAAAAGAAAGAAAGAAAGACACAAATAGTGCGATCTGTCATAGATCTGATAAGTGATCTCTTTGGATGTGCTGGTTGTATGTAGGTGTTTGTGTACCTGAGACTGCGCGATCGAGGCCGCACGTGCGGAGATCGGCGTCCGTCATCATCCGTGATGCTCTCCGTGCTGCCAAAGTGTTTGGTCAGGAAGTGCAGCTCGTCCAGTGTGGGCTGAAACGGCAACTGATGGAGCCGCTCCTGAGACGAGCTGGAAGACTGAACAAACAGCGAACACAAGACAATAGATGTTAATATGCCTGTAATATAGACAATGTACTACACCAGCTGCTTTCATATAAAGCTGCAAAATTAAAGGGACAGTTCACTCAAAAATTTTATTTACTCACTAATTCAAGTTGTTTCTTTCTTCTGCTGAACACAAAACAAGATTTTTAAGAAAGCTGCAGCATTTACTTCCATAGTAGGAAAAACAAATACTGCGGAAGTCAGTGGTTACAGGTTCTTCAAAATATCTTGTTTCATGTTTAACAGTCAAACTCTGCGGACCCGGTGGCGGGTCCGGTGATGTTATCGACTTCCCCTTTAATTTTTAAAGGCCGCGGGTTGCGCAACATCCCGGAAGTGGCTCCGTTAGAGAGTGTAAAAGCTATATTTTATGCACATATGCATCACTTCGGTTTTTTTTTTACTGTACAAAAGTTATTTACACTTAAATACACAGTATACTGGATACCCGAGCTGGGTATTGAAAATTGGTTTATTGTCATATCTTATAGTCATTGACTAATTTTAATGTAATGTTATGATGCCTAAAATGGAAAGGAGATAAAATAAGTGATGTAAACTCATGTTCCTATAGTTATTATCATCTAAAACTAAGCAGAAGCAAATATGTACTATTTAATATGAATGATCAAACAGTTATTTTCCCAGTATTCACTTGAATTGCAATAGCTTGGCCATTTCACATGATAGAGATAAAATTCTTTTTCCTAGTGTTTGCTGCTCTCTGCTGGTTTCAAGCAGAACTGTCTGGAAAAGCCAAATTCTCTAAATATATAATCTACACCCTTTAAAAAAAGCAGTTTAGAAAAAAAATAAAAAATCGGCCAATGTTAAAGTGGTTCATAATAAAACAGAAAACATATCAAAATATTATTTATTACTTTCAGCAGTTTCTTATGTAAATTCAAAGGGTTTTCTATTCAATTACACTGGAATTTTTCATTTATAGCTATGCATTAGGATATGGAAGGCTTTCAAAATTTGGTGGACGGAAAATACATAAAAAATGGTATAGCACCTCACATCAGTTGGAATACAATAACTTTTGCATAGATTATGGTAGAGACATATTTCTTTTTTTTCCTCTGATTACACACATGTGCAGGAACCACCAACATTATTTACAGCAACATAGACCACATAGAAGGTACACTTTCAAATTTGAGTTTATAAAAAAAAAATACAAAAAGCGCCTCTTTTTTTAGGTGTTTATTATAACACAGACAACATCTACAGTTATTTTAAATACTTTCAATAGTGTTTTATGAAAATTCTACGGGTTTTCTTTAAAATGATACCAAATTTTTGCATTTACACCTCTGCATGTGGATTTGGGAAGCTTTTAAATTTGGTTAGGCAAAATCTAGGCGGAAATCCCAAAATAGCACTAGACTTTAAAGGGTTAAGAAGAAGAAAATCAAACAATGCTAAACTGAACATTTGTTAATTGTATTATGTTGTGTGGCCCTATAGACCTTTTTTTTTGGCTGCTGTATCAGAATCAGAATCAGAATCAGTTTTATTGCCAAGTGTGCTTCACACACACAAGGAATTTGTTTTGGCAACAGAAGCTTTCAGTGTACATAAAGTGACGAGTGACAACACAAAATTAAATACAAGAAAAGAAAAGGCAATAAACATTAAACAGAGATGCAGTTAGTCAAAAAGATCTGGATGATAAGTTGTATGTACAGATATGTTGTAAATATACAGGTTATAAGGTGCTGTGTACAAGTGCGTATGAGAAAGTACGCATGTATGAGGGCGCCATAGCGACCAGCGTCTTCCGGTAGAATGTTTAGAACTTCCGTTTACAGTGTTTACAACTGGTAAATTGTGCTCTGAAAATGGGTTTCAATAGTGTTTTGAGTGGATTACGCAGTGTTTTTGTGACACACAACTTTGAAAGGTGTGTGTTAAAGCTGTTGTCTGTCAGATGTGGTTCAAGCACAAGAGAAAAACGTTCTCCTAGTTCACGTGTCTGCCGTCAGAAATACAGTGTGTGTGTGTGTGTGTCTCCCCGGCCTGTCATCTCTTAGCCCAGCGGCTTTTCAATGCACATGCAATGCTTCACTGCATCATAGAGCAAACCAGACTACTAGCATGAAACTTAGCAGGTGTGTAAGTCATGCAATTTATAAAATGACCAATAAAAGTCCATTACTGATACTCTGCTGGCTGATTTGCATGTTCATTCTAGACACGAGCCGTTAATGTTTCATTTAATGTGTTGTATTTACCATGATTTGTGTTTTTTCTGTCATTTCAAAACGTCACTTTATTTTTACTTTGTCACAGTTATTAAATCAGTGTGTTAGTGGGACAGTACAGTAGGCTACGTGTGTGTGTCAAACATTTTGGTGAATTACATTTGTTTGGGTTGGTTATATATGTGAAAGAAAGAGAAACTGTTGACTTTAGCGATGACGAGGCTTCATTTAAGCAGTACAAGATGCCGTCTGACAACAAGGAAAAAATGTCTCACAGCTGTTATTTTCCATCCTATTAGATCACATTTTTTTAAATGATCAGTCCAGGAGGTGGTGCTGATCGACAACAGTATTAGTTCAAAGATGATAAAAGCAGGTAAAATAGATTAAAGCTATCGTTTAAAAGCTGTCCAAATGTGACTGTTTATACGCATCAGCTGCCGACCGGAAGTTCTTAGCATTCTCCTTGCGCATATACGCAAAGCATAATGGGTAATTTTGTGTTCTAAGAAAAAGGTCTATATAAACATCCTCAAATATTTCCTTTAGGCCTCATTGTTTATTAAAGCGTTTATATTTGTCCACAAAAGAAGAAAGAAAGTCTGTAACAAGTAAAAAGGTGAAAGTTTGATGATATAATTTTTGGGTGAACTAGGGGAGAGCGGGGCACTAAGTAACACTTTTTGGTTTTGGTCAAATAATAAAGTAATAGGGTTAGACAAACCATGTTTTTTGTTTTTTTTTAACAACACACAAGCCTCTCCTACAAATGAGCACCTGTATTATGATCGCCGGTCCTATGGTTTCTGTGCAGTATTGCCAAAAGTGCCAGGAGTAAAAATGTTACTATTTACCCCACCTGCGGGGCAAGTTGTAACAGACAGGGGGTTAGCTGTAACACATGCTTATAAAGGCAGATTTCACACTATTAATTTAAATTCAGTTTACTTTAAATAGTAGCTATATTTCCTCAGTAATTGGCACATTTATTTTTTATTCTACATAGCACAGTATGTTTATTTATTTTTTGTTTATTGGATAAACACGTTTGAATCTATTTGCATTATTATCCATTTATCCATTATTATACAATGCATTTACTTGCAATATTAGCAATAAAATATTTTTTTTCTATTAAAACAATATTTTCTATAAAAAACAAATTTATTTATAAAGTTCTCAACATTACTCTCAATATTCAAAAATTTTTTGTGTTAGTTTAATTGGTGTCCAACAGTTAGTGGCTTAATTATAACACCCTGTTACAACTAACTCCGCTGTGTCGGTGATCACAACAATTTAAGATTTTACTTACATACTTTCACAGATTTAAAAAAAAAATAAAAAATCGACTGTAATAAAAAATACTTTTATGCTGCAAAAATGGTTTCTCCTGTGTTTCAAAAAAATTTTTCAATAATTGTCAGGAAGACGTCTGCCGACACTGTGGTGAAAACCTCGGAAGCATGCCATGGTTAACCCTGAGCAAATACCTTAAAACTCTATGTTACATTTAACCCCGCGTTACTTTGTGCCCCGCACTACCCTATCTTTTTAACCAGGGGCACAAAAGGGGGTATGCAGTATATGCGGCGCATAGGGGCACCACTCATGGGGGGGTGCCATTGTGTCAAAACTATTTTTGAAATTATCCATATTAATACCATTTTTATGCCATATACATGTTTTTATAAATGTATTAAGTACCATATTGACACATCAGGCCTTTTGGTAACTTATTTTGCTCAAAACTATTTTGAATTTTAGTTACAAACAAAGTTTGCCCATAACATTTTGATAAAATAGAACATTTCAGGCAGTTTGTTTGTTTATTTCTTTACGCTAAACATTTTACAGTCTTTTTGAGTTCACTTTGTGAGAGGTGTAATAGCAGTTACAGTCAATTGTTCATGCAAAGACAAAACTTACACCTCTCTTTAGGACTCCCATATCTATATCTATTTCTGCTTGTTTAACTGTTGTTAAACTGTTTGTTTTGACAAATGTAGAACAAAAAGTACAAAAGCAAGGCATGTCCAGGTGCTATAATCATTTAGTGAAGAAAATAAAACTGAGAAGAAATTTGGGGTGGGATGAAATGTAATTCTTTGTGACTTAACATGCTTAAAGTAATTATACTTTTAATACTTCATACTATTTCAGTTGTGTTCAGAACTGTGAAATGAATTAGTATGAAGCATGTTGATGAGGAAAAAATATCCTTAATTTATTGATGGAAATATTTTGGCACTGTCACTTTCCTGTTATAAAATATAGTTGGCTTGAGGGGGGGCACGCAAAAGTTGAACCCGCATATCCATCAGTAAATGTTCAGTTGCACCCCTTCCTTTAACATATATGGAAAAACTGCAATATCGAATTTTATTTTAAGACACATTCCTGGTGTTTATAGTTGGCGGTTCATTCCGCTGTGGTGACCTCTGATAAACAAGCGACTAAGCCAAAAGAAAATGAATGAATTAAAAAAGAAAACACTTTTTTTTGTTACCCTTTTTGTCTGCAGAATCATGGCTTCAGTCTTTGCACTGATTATATTGAACGCTCATATATTCGAACCCAAAGACACCACAAGAGTGATTTTCTAAGGTTTAAAGCCTCCTCCAGTGTCTGCCACAATGCACTTGATCTGTCTAACTTCATTTATTTGTGGAGATGCTCTGTGTGTCTCACGCGGTAAATCCAGGACAGACTTGTAAAAGAAGATTAAGGACCCCAATGAGTGGAGTGAATGGCAAATGGTGCACGCAGGTCCGTGGTAATGATTTTCTCTCCTACACGCTGCTCCTCTGTGCTGCCGAATAAATGACTTTGGCTTTAACAACAAACATATGTCACGCTAGGGTCAATAACAGGCCCAAAGCAACTTAAGCTTGAGAAAAAACTCGCTCTTTTTTCCAAGATCACCTTCACAGATGAACATTCAGCCAGTTAAAGCATCATCTACATCCTCTGAAAGCACTAAATTTGCAGCTCAAATAGTCGGATGAACATAAAGATATTAATTTAGGAGCTTTGATAAAAAAAGAACAAATAAATGCAGTATATACTAATTTTCTTCACACTTCTGAACACACTGTATATCTGATATTTATATTTATGAGCAGAATATGCAGTTCAGCTCATTATTTCCAGGAGAAAATAAAACATTCCTTTTTTTTTAGCTTCAGAGGTTTTATGCAACAACTTTGATCTCAGGAAAAGATGGCAAGTTGCTTTGATGAAACTCACATTTAAAGCAGAATTACAAAATAAACTTCTTAATGTTTTTAATTAATATACATTTACAGAAAATATCTCAGAAAAATGTGCCCTAATAATAATATTGTCACGATCACCAGTGATCTGCAAGCCTTTAATATTATTATTAAACATGTACCATCACCTGGACTACATTTCTGTCATCTGATGAACTACAACTCCCGTCATGCACCTCACACACACCTCTACCTGTTTACCGATGACTAAACATCCACAGCTGGAAGCTCATCAAAGACTGATTACACAGACTATATATACGCTCACATTCCCACACACATGGCTGAATCTTGTAGTTGTCATTGTTATTGTAACTCTACGAAGCGTTTTCCGTGTCTAGTCTTTCCGTGTTTCTTGACCCTAGCCTTGTTTCCTCATCTATGTTATTGCTAGTGGTGAGCAAAGTGAAGCTTCATGAAACACTGAAACAGTCAAAGCAAATGTGTCAAAGCTTCGAAACTATTTGAAACCTGTCTCTACAGTGACACCTAGTGGTCATTTTAATGTATTGCTCTGGAACAGCTTTAACAAAGAAACAGTTGAGCAAATTGAGGTATTAAATCCCACATTGTAGAGTTGAGGTTTCAAGTGATTTAGTGGAGCGGTGAGAGTTCCTGACTAGTATGCCGGGATAATGGGTTCGAATCCAAAGTGATGCAGCTATAAACATTAGTTTTAAAATGTTCTGTTGTTGTAACGTGTTTTATTTTAACATTGGTCTGACATCCGAATAAACACTTTGAAAAAAAATATGTCTTGTTTTGGTCATAAAAAATTAACATTATTAAAATACATCAAGTCATAATGTCTGAGCATTTGTACAAGTTGGGATTCAAACTCAGAACATTTGCAGCACAGTTACTCTGTGCACACACACAGTCCACTAGGCTACATAAGAGGGTTTTCCCAACCCTGTCAACCAAACACAGATTCGCCAGGTCTCAAAACGCTTCTGAAATGTCCTATGCTTTGAATTGCTTAAGTCATTTGACCTGGGTGCTTCGAAACACTTTAGTCATGTGACCTGGGTGCTTTGAATAATTTTAGTCACGTGACCATGGGTTTTTCGAATCATACTTCGGTGCAGTGTTACGAAACATGTGCACTTTGGGATCTTGACACTATGTCAAAACGTCAGTGCATAATCCATCCCTAGTTATTGCCGCCTGTACTGACCGTATTGCTTGTGACTTGACTGCGCTTCTGAATTGTCTTTATGCTACACTTTGTACCAGTTGACCGTTGCCTGCCTGACCATTCTCTGTTAAATAAAGCTGCATGTGGATCCTCAACTTTGTTGTAATCTGACTCACGGTTACAAATATATAGTATTATATAAATCAGTATTATATACACATATAATATAAGTATATAAGTAATATAAGTAATATAATAAGAATTATTAGCCCTCCTGAAATATTAGAGAGTTTTCTTTTCTTTTTCAAATATTTCCTAAATGATGTTTAACAGAGCAAGGGTTTTTTCACAGTATTTCCTATAATATTTTTTCTTCTGGAGAAAGTCTTATTTGTTTTCATTTTGGCTAGAATAAAAGCAGTTTTTATTGTTTTAAATCCATTTTAAGGTCAATATTATTAGCCCTTTTAAGCAATATTTGTTTCAATGGTCTACAGAACAAACTATCACTATAATTATTTGCCTAATTAACCTAGTTAAGCCTTTAAATGTCACTTTAAGCTGAATACTAGTATCTTGAAAAATATCTAGTCAAATTTTACATACTGTCATCATGGCAAAGATAAAAGAAATCAGTTATTAAAACCAAAATGTGTTAAAAAACTTTCCGTTAAACATAAATTGGGGGAAAAATAAACGGGGGCTAATTATTCTGACTTCAACTGTATATTCCTATTTGTCAGATTTTTAGCAACTTCATCTCCTTTACCTGTTTTGATTAATCCTGAGTTGACTTTCTATTTGTACATAATTTAGTTATATGGTTTCTGACTATTTCTTAAGTAAAATATGAATGCATCAGCTCTGTGTGGATGAGTTTGTACCGTTGAGCTGGGTGTGTTGGTCCCATATCCAGACGAGGGAAGAGAAGCCAGAGACCAGCGTCTGCCATCAGCCCTGCAGACAGAAACAGACAAGCGCATCAAAATACACAAGCAGATTTTGCACAGTAGCCACAGCTAATCAGGCCCTCTGGGATTTTGTCCAGTGGTTCTTGAGATAAAAAAAAAAACGACTTTAGATTTTCTTATTTAGATTTTTGTGGAGGCGGCACGGTGGCTCAGTGGTTAGCACTGTTGCCTCACAGCTAGTTTGATTTTTTGTGTGGAGTTTACATGTTCTCCCCGTGTTGGTGTGGGTTTCCTCCAGGTGCTCCAGTTTCCCCCACAAATTATGCCATAAGTTTTGAGAAAATCTGCCACAAAACCACACACACACACACACACACACACACACACACACACACACACACACATACATATATATATATAATATGCAAAATCCTGGTGTGGTCTCTGTTTTATTATACATGTTTATACATCAATATACATGTTATTCTCAAAGTTAGAGTTTTAAACTAGAGATTTAAAGCCTATATATTTTATTGTACGTCTTATGGTAAACATAACAGGACCGTAAGTAAATAAAGTGAAGTAAAGTTACCCTGCATTGTAAAAAATATGGATTTGCTTGATTATCAATGTAATTGTAATTGCATTACACTGCATTAAAGTATGATTTCGATTTTAAATCAAGCGTCTTTTAAACTTAAAAACATTAAAACTGTATCCAATAAAACTGTATTTTAATTTTTTATAATTAATATTGTAAAATATTATATATTTTATTTTTATAAAATATATTTATTTAATTTATTTTAAATGTATTAAATATAAATAAAATTATATTTGTTTAATTTGTTTTTAATATTTATTTAAATTTGTATCATTTTTGTAATAATATTTTTTGTTCAATATTATTAATAATAATAATGTTTCTTCAGCATTTCAATAATTTCTGAAGGATCGTGAAGACTGGAATACTGATGTTTGCCAGCTTTAAATTTAAAAAAGTTATTTAGAAGTTAAAATAATACTCCAAAATATTACTATTTTTTGTACACCCCCCCCCCCCCCCAAACCAAAAAATAAAGCACTGACCTCAAACTTTTCTACAGAGTGTCTCATTTTTTTTCAGCATTTTAGATTTACAGTAAAAGCAAAGTGTGCAATTTTTGTGCCACGAGCAAGTGTTCAGATTTTATAAGTCTATTTCATGTGGTTGCATTCTTGTGCGGTCGCTAGGCAACCGTCGCATTTCTGCACCGTTTACTGCATGTTTTAGAGCGGGCAACATTCCCGACAGGGTCATTAAAACTGTCATCCCACAGCATGAGAAGAAGAGCTCGCTCACAGAAGAACCAAAACAAAGGTTCCACATAATGAAAGCATGAAAAGAGCTTCTCAGCAGGGCTGAAACTAGCTTCAGTACACATCAGACATATCTTGATCATGTACCATATTTACCTGAAAATACTTACCTGCTTAGCTTAATTTTAGTGCTGTTTAATGATTAAAGGTGCAGTAGGTGATTGTCTTCAGAAACATTTTTTGTTGTGCTGGTTGAAAGTCTCTTCACATTGATTAAAGTAAATGATCTAAATGTGTCTATATGTGTTTTTATATTCTGGGTAAGGCATAAAACAAAAAAATGTTCATACAATTAAATATTGTCAGGCCGACATCTCTCATAATTCCGATGAATAGCTCAAACTGTCAGTCAGCAAATGCAGATTTGAACAACTTCGCAGCCATTTGTACGCGGCTCTGCCGTTTGTGCATAGACGCGCTGCACGTTCATGAGAAAGAGACAGAGCGAGAGGGCAAGCGGTAAAAATAGCTGAATCAAAACTTTTCAAAAGCCTGAATCAATATTGGAGTTACCTTTGCATGCTGAAGGACGACACCTTAGACGACACTTTAAACAGGTGTTCTGTTTTAAAACTTCTGTTTTAGTCACGCAAAGCTGATGTAGATGTTGTTGTTACAAATGGGCTATTATGCACAGAAGTGCTGTTTAGCCACTGAAATCTTCTGGAGAAAGATTAATGTGACTATTTTCAGTTTCATAAGGTCCTTTTACACCATCGATAATGTAGATTTTATTTAGTTTAACAACAAAACATCAGTAAATAGAGCTATTTCACCTAGCCTGCTTTATTGAGGTGAAGTTGGTTTTATATTCACCTCACCTCACATTCATTCATTTTGATTTTCATCATTTTCATTTATTTTTGAACAATGACGACCTGTGACACGCCCCCTATATTGTTTACCGTGCTACTCTGAATATTCACTCTGAAATAGCATGTCAGTATGGCTTAATAATGAGTGTAATTCCTGCATGCCGCCGGACAAGCACTAGTCGCTTCTAACACATGAGAGAGGGTTCTGCTGTTATCTTTAAGGTATGCGTGCTCATGTTTCAGGAGGCGTGGCTCTGGACGGCAGGGGAGGGACTGTGGTTCAGAGATTTATGCAACCCAGGCTCATTCTGAAAACGTAGTCACGTGGACGTTTCTGAAGACCGCGAATTATGTCCCGGGAGCTACGTATTTTTGCAGTTTTTGTTTTCGCAAATCCGTGAGAAGCCACTGCGTACGCTTTTTCACATCTCAAATTGTTCTCGCGTAAACCCACCAGAGGCCGCTGTCAGCTGATTGTCTGTCTGACTGAATGGCCGGCCGCCCAATCGACTGACTGACTCACCCTCCTGCTTCCCTAAACCCAACTAATTTTATCGATTGACCCGCCCACACACTTACATCCCTGAACCCAACCAATGGTTTGCAAAAGCCGTCCAGAAAAAGAAAAGCCCTCTTCTGATTTTTACCACATCTTCGGATTTTACCGCATTCTCACCCTGTTATTTACATGTTCATTTTATTTTTTGGATTCTGTTTTTGTCTTACCTGATTTCTGGAACCGCTCTTCCCCGGATTCGAACCCTATCGTCGTCGTGGTCAACTCTTCTCTGCGTCTCAAGTCCACCAACGTAACATGACGAGCTAATGGGACAAACTGGTTGCAGTGGGAAAACCTTCCACACGGAGGTGAGCGGTCAGCTGGTGAGCGCGAAAAGGAACGGCGTCATACCGCCCATACGTACCTCCGGCTACATAATTCACGGTCTCCAGAAACGTCCAAGGGACTATGTTTTCAGAATGAGCCTGGGTTTGATTTATGCTAACCAATTAGCATTGTGGAAGATCACCTACTGCACCTTTAATTTTGACTAATAACAGAAGATAAAAGATAATTTAGTAAAATGAATATTCCATAATTTTACATGATGCACTGAAAAAAAATCTTTGACAACTTTTTGAGATGATTCAAATGAACTTTTCTAGTTATTTCAACTTATATCAATCACACTAACTCAAAGGGCTTAAGTCTAAAGCACAGGGTGCAAAAGCATTAAGGGCATGTCCGAACGCACTTTTGCTATTTTAAGGACATAAAAATAGGCTCTGTGCTGGACACATGGTCTAACAGGGTTGTGCTTATTCTCCTAATGAGTTCTGGGTGTGTTTTGAGCATTTGAGAGTCAGTTGCGTTGCACCATGGCACATTTGCTATTCACATGGTGGACTTTGTAAGTGGAAAAACTGAATGCTTCACTAGAGAGAAAACAGTTAAACAGACCATCTGCAGCGCAAGAATAAAGAACAAGCCTCCTCCATTCAACCTCTTTAATTTCGCTTTCTCTTTCTCTCTTTCATGGAAAAGGAAATGGTGTTGTACGCACAGACATTCATTAGTCCACATAAGACATTCTTTAGTCCACATAATTAATTTAGTTTGTTTTAAAGCTATTTCTATATTCAGTTCTAATTTTCAGCAAACAAATAAATGAACAATAATAACGAAGAGTGGTCAATTGAGTTATATCCAAAGACACGTCCTATTCTTATGCCCCATATGGTCCAAAACCTGACAGGTGGACAAATCTAAGCTTGTTTTTACAAATATAAACAAATATAAATATGCATATAATAAATATTACTGCTAATAATAATAACATTATACAAAAGCAAATTGTCATGATTTAGCTGGAAAAAAAACAAGATGAAGAAAGCACGGAGGCAGTGGTTTTTATGCTTATGTAGAAAAAATTATTTTTGTAATATTTTAATAATTTAATTCTTTTTCATTTGTAAATATATTTGCGTATTGCTGTACATCCTGCATGTATTAAGGAATGTGTAAGCAAAACACACAACTAACACACTGCGCTGGACTTTAGACCTGCTCTCAGCTAGTCTATTGCACAGTCTATTTTAGTTCAAGACAGCAACATGTTAAAATGTTGGTCATATGCTAAAACAAACAATAAAGTTGCTAGCATACATTCATGTTAATAATATAGGTAACACTTTAGTTTAAGTAACAATTCACAGCATTTACTACTGGCTTATTACCTTTCAATTATTAAGATAATAGCTATTTATTAGAACTTATAAAGTATGATCTTATTTTATATCCCTAATCCTACCCAAACCTAATTACTACCTTGCTAACTATTAATAGGCAGGTAATTAGTTGTTTATTGAGCTAAAAGTCTTAGCTAATGGTTTGTTAATGGCATGAATTGTGATAATATGTAAACATTATGTCTAATTTGGAATCGCAACTGGTATCCTATATATTTATTTCTCAATTAAATGATAAAATGTGACTTATTCTAATGCTATTTTGACCCGGCGTGACTTATTTTCTGGAAATATTGTCTTGTTGACTTGTGTCGTGATGTACTGCGGCTCGTGTGTCCGTTTGTCCGGCAAATATTTCATGCTCCTGTGTTCGCAGTTAGCCGAAGCTCTGTGCTTTGGACAAAATTGATGATACATGCTGTGCAACCATGTTGCTGGACGAGATTTATATTGGCAAAATCCAATATTAGGCCACGCAGGACTGGAGCGCATCAGACGGGAAAAAAACGCAGATCAATCGTCTGTCTCTCGTCCCTCAGTCTCTCCTTCAAACTCGTCTTTCAGATAAATGGTTGTGGGACGGCCTGTCATTCACTGGGGAATGATGATGCTGAGATATGTGTGTGTGTGTGTGTGTGTGTGTGTGTGTGTGTGTGTGTGT